>JBCEWB010062736.1:0-13605 GCA_039654565.1 Peronia peronii
CGCTTGTTTGGGACTGGGAAGGGAGAGGTGGCACCAATTGTGTGCATGCGCGCATGAGCGGTGGTGAAAAGGGAGGCTATGTTAATCATGGAGTGGGCCTCACATGCAGCGACTGTGTTGTTCTAGTAATAATACAAGGTAGACAAAGCATCGCCCTTCCCAACCTACATTCCCCTCCCCCTACCCAACTCCTTTCTGCACACATCGCCCTTTGAGTACATCATCAAGGCAGCAGGCAGTGTACTGATTCATACTTATGGGCCGACACGAAGGGTTTATTTTAAGCGGAGGTTGCGTTGTCGGCGTTTGTTTTAACCAGTTGTTCACTGGTAATGGAAAAGAAGGAAAAAAATCGGGACCACGAGGAAAATTTATTTTAACCAAGATTTTATCTTAAGCGAGTTTATCTTAAGTGGGCTCCACTGTATCCACATGAACTTGCATAGTTGGTAGTGGATTGTGACAGTGTTAGAAGTAATGGTCTCATTAAATATGTATATTAATAATATAAATAATATGAGGGACAATAATAATATTTACATATTAAAAACAATAACAACAATAGCAACAATGACAATGACAACGACAACCTTAACAAAGATCCAAACAGGCTTGAAAATCTGGTATTCCATCAATTTACTCAGTTTATTAAATCTTCAGATTTGTTTTTTTGTTATGTTTATGCATTTAGTTTGTTACCAGTTGATGGTATAGTTGATGAATTTCAAGATATCTGTATCAAATTTAACAATAATAATAAAGCTAAAGATATATTAATAATAATAGTAACAATTATACCAAAAGTGATAACAAGGGTGCCCCCCCCCCCCACCCACCCCCCAAAGAAAAGAAGATGGAAGAGGGTAGTTAACCAAACAAGCATGTATAGCAAAAAAAAAAAAAAAAAAAAAGTGTTAATGACAAGAAGAAAGGAGGGAAGAAGTTCAAACAAAAAGAAGAAAATCTCGCCAACTCAAACCTAAGTTCTCTGTGAGTTCCACCTGATCAGACGTTTGGTGAGGCATATTGCTGGGACAGCGCAGCTGCACCGCACACAGTCAGTTCACTCAAAGGTCTATGCTCAGAATGCTCACATGCAGGATTTCCTCTGTCATCATGATAAAAAAAATCTCTCGGAGACAGTCATTCACTGTTCAAATCCACCATTTATTACTAGCCTGAGATTTAAAATATCATATACAGGCTCTGATTGCTTGCTGTGATAAGAGTGTCTCACAAGCTTGGACAGAGCCCTCCACTAATGAAGTCTGCATTTCTGTTCTAATTCTACTCCAAATGTCCACAATGTCAGAAGCGGCGTTTTATCTATTGCCGGGATAAAAACAAATCTTTTCAAGTCTTTTCAAGACAAAAACTTACTGTTATTCTAATGCCTCATTTCATCAGATGCTGAATGCTATCTGTTGCTGTGATAATGCTCTCTTATCGAGACCTCCATTTTCCAAGTTCACTGTCTGGTCCACTTGAAATGCAGGCCAAGCCTCTTGATTGTGCCTGAACAATCATTTTTGTTCATGGCATATCAAATCTCAGATGACAGAGACCGTACAAAGAGTATTAGTTCCACAATGTTATTCCAAGCTTGGTGAAAACAGCAAAGTGCACCCAAGACTGGTTTTAGTATTAGGTGGAAAGCACACAGAGCTTTACAACATATCGTTTTCAGGCCCAGTTTTGGTAATTTTCAGAATCAAGTGATACAGTCGAATCCACATCAAATATTAGCTTATTACATCTTGTAGATTCAAAATACAAAGGTTCTAAAGACGGCAGATACTGTGTTACGCCAGAAACAAAAAATGGTTTGTCAATGTAAAAACAACATGAAAGCTTCAACAACACTGATGTCAGCATTATGAATATTAAATGACATTACAATCTCTCTCTGACATAAAGAAGCTAGTTTCATATTCAAAACTGAGCTCATTATTTGTATTAACTGAACTGAATCAGTTCAGAGATGAAATTGTAAAAGTATATACAAAAATTTCCAGTCGTGCATAATATTGTCTGATTCTCCATAATATGAAAACCTGCCACCATAACTTCTATCACCTGTGATAGTTGCCAAAAGAAAATGGCATATCTTTGACCCAAAATAAGAGTTCTTGCTGCATTTCATTTGAAATTGTAAACTATAGAAACTGTATCGTTGGTATGGTACTATTTTCCTAGATGTGAAAAGAAAACCAACTAAATTCTGCAGCAAATGACAGTAGCCAAAAGATAGTAATATCGCCTTACTCCAAAATACAAATCCTTGCTGTATTTCATTTGAGATTTGAAAGCAAGGGATACTGTACTGAAAACCAATACTGCGAACATTTCATTGGAGGTAAAATGAAAAAAATACAATCTAAATCTACTGTAGTCAGAAGAAAATGACATTCACCTGTCCCAGAACAAGAATTTCCTTGCGTTTCAGTTGAGAAATGAAAGTATAAAAAACTACATATATTTTCCTTGAAGACGACCAAATCAGTACCATTTCCTTGGATGTAAAAATGAAAGAGTACTAAGTCAAAAACTGCTAGTTGTACTGGCTATAAAAAGATGTCTTTCACACAGGAATATGAATTTTTGCACCATTTTGTTTGAGAACAAGAAGTATGGAATACTATTCACTAAATGAAAACTAATACTGGAAATATTTCCTTGGATGTGAAATGAAAGAAAACCGCTCAAAATTTATCACACATAAAAAGACCTAGAAGAAAATATTACCACCTTGCCACAGAGTAAGAGTTCTTCCTGAATTTTATTTGAGAATTAAAAGAACTGAACACATGGTGGTGAACAATAACGATTAACTTTTGCCTGTGAAACTGTTATAGGTGAATCACCAGTGCTAATGGATTAACACAGGAAATATCTAACAGACAATGAGAAAAACACACAGATCCATGAATTGTATATATATTTCTAAACTCAGAGAAAAAAAAAACAATCTGAGATATAGTCCTGTGCATGACTGTTCCAACACCTTCACAGAGTCATAAAATATCTCCAATGGTATGACTAATCCACGAGACAGTTGCCAACTGTTTGACTGAATCGGATGAGTGGAGAGATATAATACGTATGCATCCACCTGGCTAGCCAGATGACATTCAATATCTGACTGATAAGTTGATAAGCTAAATAAACCTTGATGTCATGATTGGCTTCGCTCTATCTCGACTTATCTGATTAATCACTGCATGTTGATATTGTTCTCACTATCACTTATTATGTTATCATGCAGAGGAATAATTTTACAGATAAAAAATAAAAATAACAACAATAAACAACAAAAAAAATAATAAAGAGTAAGGAAAAGGAAAAAGAGAAAGGCAAAGCATAGAACTGGCTGATTTTAATAAATGAAACAATGCTGACAAGTTTACTTCTTTCTAATTTTATGAGTGCTGTTTTTATTATCAAAACCTTGGCGCATGGCAGCTTCATTTTTATAAGGCCAGACAGTCTGACGGAAAAACATGCTATTTCAAAACACTGTATACAAATTTGAATCAAGACAGTGTTGATTTGAGAGTCCCGAGATAATCACTCAATTAACCCACTATTTAGAATCTACCAATCATTCACTCAGTAAAAGAAATCAATCTGGAATTAAATTTAAAAGACAAACATTTTTCTCCCCTGTAATCTCAACTTGGACTAGATCTTTGGCTCGCTACGGTCATACTTGTAAAATCATGAGAAGCAATCAATGTTATCAGTGCATGAGACATATCATCATTATTTGTGGTGTCCCACCTGAAGTATGCTTGCACTGCATCTAAGTTTATTGGAAGATATATTTAGATGCAAAGTTGCAGATGTATTCTTATCAGGAAAACTCTTTTCTTTTTTTACTTTTTTGTTGTTATTCATGTTATAAGCCACAGTAGAAAAATTTACTATCATGTGAAAATCCACTGACGACGTATCTGTCACATGTGTTAGTCACTTCACTGTGTAAGAGTCTGGACAAATCATGTCAAATGTCTTCTAATAAATCAATTGTACTTGTAGCTCACAATTAAACAATACTGTACCTACTGACAAATGTTACACCAAATTAAGCTAAATAGCTGATCAAAACAGCACAGACTGACTTGATAAATTTCTGTATGAAACGCCACAAAAAAAATCTTTTCAGTGTAGTGAAGAAATGGAAACTGAGATGGTACAATCATGTGCCTCAGATGTCAGATCTTGCAACAAACATCTTACATTGCACGGTCAGAGGCAGCCTCAGAGAGGGAAGATGAATGAAAACATGGGAGAGCAACATTTGAGAAAGGACAGGAATGGATTTGGTTGAATCGTGGAAACCAGTAGAGGCACTCAGAGGATTGGAGGAGGTCGGTCATCTCAACTTTATAGGCTAAGGGATAGGTGACCATTAAAATAAAAGATTCCAAGATGATTACAACATACTGCTGAAGGACGAAGCTTCCCTATGGAAGCTGAACATAATACAATAAGACAGATAGTGAAAGAATTTTGTAGCATTCAGATACTATTACTAGCCTTTGGTTCTTCAGTATGTACAGCACTAAGTGATTTCTCACAGGGCAGATCTTTTTTTCCAGCATCAAAGATTTATTATATTGTGTCGTCTGATTTCATAACCTACAAGGAGATATCCCTTGCAAACATTTTCATTTGCGACATGATGTTACAACAGGACTGCCTTATTGTTAAAAAATTACACATCTTGAGCTGCTCCTCCAATCATGATGAAAATCCCTTTGGAATCACTCTGCATCTACTGATCATTTCAAGACCAGGGGATTCCCAACATTTCTGCACTCACGGCCCCTTACTCAATAGCTTGAAGCCCATGTGATCCTTTACTATCACAGTTTGACTTAAGTATTATTTTCTGTGAGAGTGAAGGCAAGAAACATCTAACAAAAAAAACTATTCAAGAATCTTGTAATTTTCTATAAGCGAACCAATGTTATCTAATGACATTAAACCATTGTAACAGGCATTGTTTTTTCACTTTAAACAACAACAAAAATATGCAAGAGCATAAGAAATGTAATTGATGTCACAAACTTTCTAGATGTTGAATGGGTGTTTGTCGTGACGTTGTAAATGGCAATCAGGCGGTGAATGCGGATGAGACAACACATAGTGATGGAGAAATAACAACAGGCATCCTCCATGTCGAAATGATGTAGAATTTACTCCAGGTGCTTGATAACAATACAAACTTAAGGGCAGCTATCTAACTCCGATGCACACAGCTCTCACTGCAGTACATTTGTCCTCTCTCCCTCTCCGGTCAAGCCCTCATATATACACTGGCTCAACCCGACCTACTCGAACTGTGTCGAATGTGCTGGCGCCGGCACACGTGATCTACTTCCATGCACCCGCTGGGTCCTTCTCAAATAAACGCGATCTTCGTTGCACACCACACACTTGCATGGGCCCAGCACACAATTACGGTCAACAGAACATCGCTCATAACACACTCGCGTATACCCCGCATGCACTATTGTGATTCGTTACACAAACCAATGTTATCAAATGACATTAAACCATTGTAACAGGCATTGTTTTTTTCACTTTAAACAACAACAACAACAAATATAAGCAAGAGCATAAGAAATGTAATTGATGAGTTGAAATTAATTTTATCCCTAGCCACCCCTAGCAAAGGCAACATGACCCTGCTGCCAAGGCTTCTGGACCTCCAAGGGGGTCATGGTCCACTGGCTGGGAACCCCTGCACTAGACTAAATCTGTTATCATCGACATAACAAGACGAAGATTGGAACTTTCTGACCATTTTGAAAGAACTGTTTCCCATGTGAGACTGTCAACTCTTAGTGGTAGCCAGGACTAAAAACCACAACTTTTTGAAGGTGTTAACCAAATTCTTGCAATAGAGGAACCATAAACATTTGAGGAAAACCAGAATGGCAGGTCATAACAACTTTGTGATTCATTAATAAGCTAATAAACAATTAGTCTTCTCTTCTCTGGCAGTTTATTAGTTGTGAAGCATTTCCAAATTTGCTCTCTATGCAATGAAACCACACATCACAAATATAAATTTCAGGAAAGCATGTCTTCCACTACACTTTTCTATCTGTGCGAAGCAATGATCTAGAATGCCGAAGACAGCAAGCAAAAAACTTCCCAGCACCTCTATGCCAATCACTCTAAACTCTTTACCAACTCCTGGTGATGACTCTTCTAGTTGTATACCTACTGCCTCTGGATTCATATTAGAGTCTGTTACAGGTATAGATCTAGATCTACGAATCGAGTCCGAATTTATGGCTAAAAAGCCATGCATGTATGGTTTGTCGTTTTCCTCATCACCCATTGTCATTGTGATTGTGTACGTGAGCAGCGCATTCCTGGAGGAACATAGATCTAGATCTTACATTAAAGTGTTAGATCTAGAATCTAGATCTACTTCGTCCATCACACACAATGATCTGTAACCCTGAGATAACACGGAAGTATCCGGTTAAATCAAGATAGCGTACATAAAAGTAAGATGTCTTGAAATAGATCCAGAATCCAGGCCTAAGTATTTGTCAACTTGCAGTGATTTAATTGAATGATTCCCCCTGTCATGATCAGCCAAAATAACTGAAGAAGAGTTGGTTAAATAAAAGGAGAAAAAAGTGCCAACTCGAAAACTAGTGGGAGAAATTCTCCAAAATACACAACATTACTAGATCTATAAAAAACTTTTATTTATTGCTGGTACACTACATACTTATACTCGTAGCCCTGGTCCGGGAGCTTCTTCTCAGAAGTGGATCCACCCCAGCCCCCGCCATTTTGTAACGTGAAGAAAAACAATCCTGACCTCTATTTTGACAGGTCATTTCCGCAAAGTTCCGCACGGTGGATGAAGCGAATTAATTTTTTACCATTTTCTAGGGCCAAGTAACAACTTGCCATGTCAAAATGTCAATGATTTGTCTTTTTTTAATAATAGTTTTCTTTACATAAATATATTTGGTAGTCATAAATGTAATTAGGGGACCACAATCTTTATTTTATGGCGTTATTTGTTGTCAGGGGAAGGTTTAATGATACATTGTATGTGTGATGGTTGTCCACATGAAAATGGCTGAATTTGGTTGATAAAACTTGACAACCAGTGACTGTTGTTTCCTAAGCAGTTTAGCTTAGCTGAAAAAAAAAAGGCTTGACTTTTCATAGATTATAGTGTAGAGAAGCCACCAGATATACACTGAAAAAAAGTCTTGTGATATCAGTGGAAAACTCGACTCCGACAAGGCAAAAATGGCTACCCATGCAATAACGGAGGCCATACCTCCGGAGCCAACGATGCACATGAGATTGGGAAATGTGGCGCCCCAGCCTCCAGCGGGCAATAAGATAAACGCAGCCCTCCGTCTTCGACATATAAAACTCGATCCTACCCGAGCTCTGGAGCCTGCGCGAAAAAAATTAACAACAATTGAGTCACAGCGCATCATGGCAGTATTTGAGGATACAATTAAAAGAGCCGAAATTGTCACTGCTTTGCCATTCATTATGAGAAATTTTGACCGATTTCGTGTATCCCTTGGATCAGAGCTATGTGATATGATCAAACAGCACAATCATATCCAAGTTAGTTACCGAGACATCAGAGTGGCCCTTGATGAACTCCTGCAAAAAAAAGCAGATCAGTTGGCAAGAATAGAAGCCAAGAATGCTGCCGCAGAAGCTGCAGAGGCTGCAGCTGCTGCTGAGGTAGAAGTTGCTAGGAGAAGAGATTCTTTTGATGATGATCTATTTCTCTCTGATGATGAGGAAAGGGAAGAGGAGGAGGAAGAGCAAGAGCAAACAGAAGAAAAGGAAGACACTGGAGAACAAGCTGAGCACGACAAGGAAGATGAAAATGCTGGAGGGCAGGATGACACAGAACAGCCACCATCCCCAACTGAGAAGCCAAGTGGTGGCAGCATTGCCAGTCCTGAAAAAGGATCTGGTCTGGACACAGCAGCAGCTTCCAAAAAAGATGTTGCGAGCAATGTCCAGCTTATGACCAGCAAGGAAGATGAGAGTACACACTCTGAGCCGAGTGAAGAAACAATTCTGTCAGATTATGACCCACGAATTGAAGAGGCCATGAGAAACTTAGGCCTAGTGGCACAACAGGTTAGTTGGAGTGCTAGTTTTGTGTGTTTTTTCCTGTTGTTGTTGTTTTTAAACTGATCTTATGCACAGTTGTCTTTGGATTTAAAAAAAAAAATTAATATTGACCTTAAGAAGTTGAGTTCTTAAACTTTTAACAACTTCAGAATTTTTATTCAAATAATAGCAGTCTAAACACATAAGGAATCAGTCATTGCTTTATTGTCATTGTTTTATGGGTTTATGTCTATGTTACTGTCCTTTCCATAATTTGTGACTCAAACATCATCAGTCATAGTTTATTACAGAGTAAATGGTAGATATTTCGTATGTATAGAATAGTAGTAAGTGTTGTGTGTACTTGGCATTTTTGGCTTGCATTTTTCTGCATTTTGTTTAATAGACTATCATCATATATTTACTTATGAACAAATAAGGTGTTCATCTTCATTGTTTATTTGAGGCTGTGACAGAAGGTTGTCAGTTATTGTCCCATGAGACATACATCACTAACAACACCTTTTTTTTTTTTTTTAACTATTTTCCTTTTTCTTTCTCACAGGAAGAAAATGTGTATATTGTACATTTTGAACTTGCATGGCACAATATACACTTGAAATGAATTTGAGCCATCTGTCAGTATGAAAGAAAGAAAATACCAGTAAAAAGAATGTCCATAGCATGTGTAATTCAAGGGCAAAAACTCACCTTTTGTCACAATCTTGTTTATGTTTTGGCAAATTTATGAGGATTTGCTTGTTCAGACTGTTTTGCTGCCTCTGTCTAAAAACGTAGGTTAAGCTTGTCAGTGTTGTCTTTTGTTTTCTCTTACAAAACAAACCAGTAAAATGAAAGCTAAACAAATTTGGTGGTGATTAGTGAATAAACATGCTTTACTAAGTATATGGTCATTATCATTGAAAAGGATCAGTTCATCCTCAATGTAGTGAATCTGGTTTACTGTGAAGTAAATGAGACTCATTTTATATTCTTTTCTTGTCACACTTTAAGCCAGTTATATTGACATAAATTGCTCAGTTTACCAACATTTAATCTATAAAAGTATCTAATTTTAATTGGGAAATGAAAGTAAAAAAAAACAAAAAAAAACAGCTCAAGATACACAGCACTCACAGGTCTCATAATTAGTTTTATTTTATTGTAACTCAAAGTAAATCAAGTTTGCCATATTTGAATTGAGAAGCGTTCCCACTCAGACTAACTTAGAACAATCCATTTGGGACTATTTATCTAATTTTATCAAAAACATAAGCATGAGGAAGAGGGTCAATGCCCTAAGACAAGGATACATCACTTCTGCTGCACAGTTAGCAGTTGGAGTACGATTAACAAAATAATCCCTGTGCATGCTGATACAACATTTGCACAAAATTGCTCTGATTTTCTGACAATTGTAAGGGCAAAATCAGCAACTACATTTAAAAACTGGAATGTTTGATTGCACAGCTTGACTATGAATTCTGGTGTGCATATAGCAGTAAAAATTAGGTAATTAGTTCATTTATATCTTTTTTCCTGTGCATTCAAGTACCTTCCCATCATGCCATACCGTACCTGTAGATAGAATATACCATGGAGTTAGAATATACCATGGAGTTAGAATATACCATGGAGTTGTCAGGATAGGAGGATAGATGTATGAGAGGAAGTGGCAAGTTATACAACTGAATTTTTTTCACTGCATCATAGACAGCAACAGGAATGTATATTGTCCTGCTCATATTGATTGCCTAGGTCATTTTTTGCCATTTTGAGAAAAGCAGAAAAATACAGTTTTCATTTACCATAAGCATAATAACATCACACATGTTTTGGTTCAAAAGATGCAAGCTTTTACTGAAATTTGGTGTTGGAAATAATGTTTTCAGAGCAATATTGTAAAAAAACTGAAAATATTCAGCAGTGGCCTGAACTCAATATAGGGCCAAAAAATTATTGAGACCATTGTCATATGAGGATGACGATTTGTCCATCTGTCATATAGTTGTGCATGTCCACTTTTTGGCTGATGTCAATTTATCTGGCTGTTAGTGGGAGTGTTCTCTGCCTATCTGTTTGGCTATGCGCTAAGCAATTGTAATATCTCACAGGTTTAAGTAATGTAACATTGTGATGCCATTTTACTTGTATGAGGTATCACTACATTATTTTTTTTTGTTTCACTATTTCAGGTGAGAAATTTTGAGAGACCCATGCTGGGCAAAGACTAGATCATGATACTTTCTGTTAATGCCACTTTCCTAAGACTGTATGATATAGTGATAAAACACTTGTCATGTAGTCTATCTAGACCATACTATGTTTTCTTGATCATAAATGCATGGCTAGTCCAGCAGTTTCTCCTGACACCTTTAGGGTTAAAATAGGGCTGTCAGTTGTTAGTATCTCAGAGGCATTTATGACAATTTCTCCAGGTGAGCCATTCGTGCAAGAACATCCTCCGTCTCTTTACCCTGAACCCATCGGCCATGAAAATCATCGGTCTTGAAGATGAAGAGATTAGAGATCAAGCCAGCCAGGCCATCGTCGACAGCATGATCGAACTCCGGGACATCCTCATGCACAAGCTTCTCACCACACCTGAGGAGGAAACAGAGAGATTGGCGTACCTGGATGACATCACCAAACGGGAACGGCATAATGCATCGATCATTGAAAGACTGGAGAAGGAACTAAAAGAGGCCATTGATGATAAAGAGGAAGAGGTATGAAAATGAATAAACTTCGGAAGTAAACCTGTTATATGTCGCACATCCAGGCAAAATGAGCAGTGTCAAAGGGGACTTTTTAGAGAAAAATGCCTTTTCCTGACCATGGGTTATAGGAGTTAATTTTGATAAGTGAATATATATTGGCACAGAAGAGTTGATACTTAGCCATTTCACTACTACTGCTAAGAATTAGTTAATGGTCAGTTTCTTTTTCTCCATTCACTGCTAACCCTGATCCTGACTCTGTCCCATCACCTGTGCATGAGCCAACTGGTACCTGTCGTCTGCATTCCCACAGGCAGTGAGAAATGTTGATTGTTTTTCAGTGCTATTAACTGTTACATGAACAAGCAGATCATACACCCGATTTGAGTTCTCATTGCTACCTCATCAGCCAATCATCAGCCTGCAGCATCTATCTATGTATAGATATGAAACGCCGGTCAGTGGTCGGAACATCAAATCAAAGGGGAAGAAAGGGTAGTAGATGGTGGGCTGACCATAGACATACCATGTATGTTTGTCTGTGGTGAAGTAGTTAATCATTTTCTCATTAAACTACAGTACATTCAGTTCACTTCTCACTGGCATCAATAACTCTATGAATGAAACATTTGATATCCCAACACATTTCACCTGATCGTACAACATTTGTGAAAGACATCGTTTAAACAAATGACATTGCTCACACCATAAGTATGTAAGACAAAAAAGAATTCAAAGATTTTACAATAAAAAGCAAAAACAAAATGGTCTTAGATCTTTTGATTCTGCCTTCAATTGTTACAACAGTTAACTCAAATAATTTGTGAGGAGTAAGCCCTGTACTGCAGCCACTGTTATTGACTGGGATGATGATGGTCATTGTTATCATACTACTCACGGCATCGCATTTCGGCTCGAATCGGGACATTTAGTTTAGGTAATAAATCTCCCCCACCAGCGCGCCTGATGCGGGGTTAATGGGGATCACGAGTCGGGCTTACGCGATAGCGTTTCACGGTCACGTTGCCCTTATTAATAGGTAATTTTAATCCTTTATATCTGTTGTCTTTAATCATTTCTCGGCTACAATTTTGCGATGTTCTTGTGATTATTAGTTTTTAAGTTATGTTCATTTGAAAACTTCATGTAAAGTTATCAAATTTGAACTATTATTTCCTAAATATTATCTTCAATTACACAAAAGTGGCAGCTTAAACCTGTAAAATTTTTATATCAGCATTTAATAAAATGCTTCGATATTGTTCAGTGCAATTTTCATATCCGCTTAAAGCGTGGTTGTTCCGTAATAATTAATTAAAAGTGAAATCTTGGCTGTGAAATAGTATTACAGGGCCATATGAAATCTAAAAATGGCAGTAGAAACTACTGCTGGCGTTCTATGATTTCTCTAGTGATATGTATTCATGCTCCAGAAGTGATGGTTAGTTTTAAAGATAGTATAAGCCTAGTGGTGTCTTACTATAATCTATGAGAATTGGAGGGGAGCTCAAATTCAAAGTAGAATATTCCCATCTTTGACGTGATTGACCACTGGACACCTCTAGGGTTATTTAAATAGAAGTTTAGTATGCTTTCTTCTTAGTTTCATGCCGAGAGAACCCAGAGACGGATCATACGTATCAGGAACAGGTCATGAGATCAGTGAGTGAACTTTGTCGAATATGTAACAGAGAACAAAACAGAAAAAGACGACAGTGGTCATATTGTCGGCCACCGTTGTCACTGATACCTCAGTCCCACAGTCTATGAAGATCTCATTGGATCTCACACATTTACTCATCACTATACCAAAGCCTGTACAAAAAGCTGGCGTGGTATTGGGGAACCTGAATAGAATTAACGTAATGTTGAACAATTTAAATCAGGTCTTGAGCAAAGCCCATCCCCTCATTTTACACACTAATCCAATCAATGAATAACCATTTGCTTCCATTCAAACCGCTATTGATGAATACATGACACTTTACACAAAATTCTTCCCCAAGAACACACTTCACAAGAAACATCTTATGGAACGACGCGCTGTCTGCCTCTTGTACTGAAACAGATTCAGACTAGGTCTAATTGGAGAACTGGGGCCTAAAAGAAGTCATCAGTCAATTTTCAAGCTTTAAAAAACGGGAATGCAGTATGAATAACATCATACAGAAATTACAATTTGTAATGCATAATCATGTGTTACAGGTTGCACCAATGTGGCATTCCATGAAAGAATCAGAGCAGAAGGAAAGTGCATAAGGAAACTAGATAAGAAAATAGGCAGAATGAGAAAAACAAATCATCTATTAATATCCTGTTACCAGACTGGAGTTTTTTTTGTTGTTTTTTTTCATTGATACAGTGTATTATTGTAGTGTATCTCGTTTAAGGATTTGACTGTGTTGGTTTATCGAATAGTTTTCAGTCCCGCCGAGATAACCACTCACAGGAGGATAAAACGCGTAACGAGAACGTAATGTAATAGGCATCTATTGGATACAATTCCCTCTCAGCTGTTTCATTTTCCGTAAGCAGACTTCTCCTTTGGTATGTGTAAAGACTGATATGTTGTCTATGACCTTGCCAAATTCCAAATTCATTGTGACTGCCAGTTTTGAGTTTTGAACTGTCAAAGATAAACCATTTTTGAAAAATTGTGACAGAAATATGCTCTAGATTTTAAGCGATCCTGTAAAATTGTATTTGAAGCTGTGAATATAAATTTGGTATCTTCTTTTACAGGATTTTTCACTCT
>JBCEWB010062757.1:0-13604 GCA_039654565.1 Peronia peronii
CCTTTTTTTTTTTTTTAAACTTCCTGCACTGCTCTGGTCAATGCCAGCCTAACTTTGTATTTTGATCCTGCCAGCTGGTGAACCAGGCAGATGTTGAAGATTTGGCCTCCAAGTCCTGTGCGGCTACTTATTCTGAGAATCAGTCGTGAACGAAGACATTATTTTATGGTAGTTAGTGGAACGAAATTTGCAACAGTTTCACTTTTCATCTTACATTTTCTGGAAACTTACATTAATGTGATGTTTCTCTCTCTCTCTCTCTCTCTCTCTCTCTCTCTTGCCATTCGATTTTCCATTCAATATTTCTCCGTGTGTATCATAGAATCTTTTTTTTCTGTATTTTTTTATGGTTTCTCTTTCTTTCTTCTTTCTTTCTTCCTTCCTTCCTTTCTTTCTTTCTCTTTTCTTTCTTTCTTTTTTTTCTTTCTTTCTTTTCTTTTTCTTTTTTCTTCCTGCCTTTCTTTGTTTATCTTTCTTTCTTTATTTCTTTTGTTCTCCCCTCCCCCTCTCTTTCACCCCCCCCCCCCAGCGGTAACAAATCATGCGTCATGGAAATGCTCCCAGATCTCTATCTCCACTCGATTTCTCGGCAACATTTGATCCATTAATTCCTGCCCATCTTTATTGACTCAAGCCCACGCTTGTCACCAGCCAGTTGTCCTTTCTAGTTCGAAATTGCAGTTTGATATGAATATTGTGTCACTGTCGAGCTATGTAATGGTATTTATTCAGTTATGATTCCTGATACATGTCTCTTTCTTTCTTTCTTTCTTTCTTTCTCTTTTTCTTCTTTCTTTCTTTCTCTCTCGTTCTTTCTTTATTCTTTCTCTCTTTCATTCTTCATCTTTCTTCTTTCCTTCGTCGTTTTCTTTCTTTCTTTGTTTCTTCTTTCTTTTTCCCATTCTCTCACTTTCTGTCGCACACTCTCTCTTTCTGTTTCTCTTTCTCTCCCCCTTCTCCCGTTTTTACTTTCATCCCAGTCTCACTCCCTCCCCTTTTTAACTTTCTCAAAGAAAAAAAAAACTAAAACGCACATTTCATGAAGTCTTCATTTCTTTCATTGGTTACTTCTCACCAGTGTTCCGTATACGCGGGACTTTCTCTCTCTTCCTTTCCACATCTGCAGGTCTCAGTCAAACCACGGGTGTTGGAAGGAAACCAGTTTTAACGTTCTCTTGAGATAGATGTGGACACTAAGTGTTGTTTCGTGGTCCCGGCTTATCTGTGCAACGGAAATCGCAACCCGGAAGTGGAATATGGCATATATCGATTACTGCCGTCTAATTTATATAGGGGCGTGATTATGATTAATTTAAGTCTATAAGAACGTAACCAAGCCCCAATCCTAGCCCTAACCCTAACCCTACACTGTTTGTCCTTTGATTAATAGCGTTAGGATAACGGTTAGGGTTTGGATACGTTCTGATAGACTTAAATTAGCAATCATAATCACACCTCCATAATTATTATTGGAAAGGTAGTGATCGATATGTGTCATTTCTACTATCGGGTTGCGATTTCCGTTGTAGAGATAGGCTGGGATCACGGAATGTGACGAGTGCCTAGTTGTGGATAGTTTTATTATATTTTATGACTAGAAACGCGACCTGAAACGCTTTACTGTTACAATGTATCGCCAAAATAGATAGATGAAGGATCCCCGCTTGAACCTTTTGAGCCCAAAACTAAATTGTGAAGAGCGACCATCATGTTTACACATAGCTCAGCTTGTCAGTATCTGAATTTCTTTCAAGGAATCGTGTGGAAATTTCTTTCTTGCTCAAGCGACAAAGATATTTGTGTTTTAAAAAAAAAAAGGGGGGGGGGGGTAAATGGAAGCGATATGGAGAGAGAAAATGGAAAAGAAGAGGAGGATATGGACGTTGCAAATGGCTGTTTTTGCATGCCTAACAAGCCACATTTGCATACTGGTAATGATGGGGAAAGGATCTGTGCTCCATCTGGTGAACTTTTTATGTTTAAGCCGGATCTCTGCAAATGGGGTTTTGTGTTAATTTTAGCTCAGATGGAGAAGGATGTAAAGTGTCTAGATGCTGTTTTGTTTTGTCGTATTTTTTTTAAGCTTATATAATTGGTGCATTATATTCTCATTTGGACTAGCCAGGCTCCGCACATGATCCTTGAAAGAGGTTTTATTTTCAGCATTAATGGGCCTTCGCCATTGTTTAATGTTATCATGTTGAATCCGGCAGTAGCCGGGGGATGCCAGCACAGCTATTACTCGTGCATTTACATTTGATGAGAGCGACATCACGTGGCATATCCTATGGGTGTCTTTTCATTCTCAGTTGGGGGCCAGGCTGGGCGAGCTGTTAAACTACAGGTTCCATCTGATGGTCAGTCGTTAGGGGCTGTTTCCATTAAAGCATACCAGCATTGAAAGAATGCTCCACGCCCATTTTGCGCTTTCTTGCCAGTGAAATAACATTATTTTGTCCTTTATCGTTTCTTCTCTTCATATTCTAGCTCGTAATTCGTTGTCTTTGTTTGCCCTTCTGGTTAAGTTCAGTGGGTGCTATTTGTGCCCATATTTTTTTTTTTTCGTCATCTGGTTTGTCTTGCCTTTGCAATGATAGAGAAATCGTCCAGTCTAAATAGAACAGATATTGATCTGTGCTTTGAAAGTACGACCAGGATAGCCGAGCCCCGGTACCATTTAAATGAATATAGCAGTATGATCAGATTTCTGCCAAACGCAGGGCCGGTCCGTCCGTCAGATGGTGGCCGACAGTCCCTGGACCATCGATCCCAGATTGTTTTGCTGCTAACATGTTGAATTGATCACGGCGTGAGGACGGGGAAGAGACGTAACTATGTGGGCAAAGTTCTCGGGCGCTGCCATCTTTGAGTCCTACTGTCAGCAGCGCGGTCATCGTTTCTCCTCCAGCTAAGCCGATTTTCTCTTTAGCAAGCGTTGATTGACTCACGTATCATGTGGGAAAAGCTGACTGATATTGGTTTGGTGATACTGGGGATAGGATATTAATTGTATTTATTTTTCTTTTTGTTCCGAGAAAAAAAGAAAGAGATGGGAACGTTTGGAAAAGCAGGGGGGGGGGGGGGGCATGAAGGGGGCAAAGATTCCAGTCTTTATTTTGAGGAGAAAAAGTGAGGGCGAATAATGACAGGGGGGAGCGTGTGCGCCTGTGTTTATGTGTAGAAAGAGAGAGGGAGGGGGGAGAGTTCTGTTATTGTTTTCACAGGGATTGAGACGAGAGTGGTACAACGCGATAGAAAATGAGATACAGAGTGAAAGAATGAGTGTAACAGAGAGGCGGAGAGAAAGGAGTGTAAGAGAGACAAGAGAGAGAAAGGATTATTAGACCCACCAATGATTTATCTTGACAAGATAGGCCGTAATCGGCTAATGGGCTCACAACGGATGAGTCTGTCGTATTCAGCACACATTCGTGGCACAGATCCCTACATAGATTTGCACAGCCACGGACGGCAGACTACCATCTTACAGAAACATGTTACTTCATTCAGGAAAGATAGTCCCCTGTTGTGGCGTATTGTTTGTTTGTTTTTGTTTGTTTTTTTTTTTTTTGCATTTTCCGTAGGCATACCATTTTTGCATGCCTTTGTTGTCCACAGAGCGTGGGAACTAGCTGTTATTAGCCTATAACTTCATATCTGATGTGTACTTTGTTTAGATTAGTGTAGTCTACAGTGCCGATAAAGGACCGCCAAAGTCTCAATATAACCATAGTGCGGCGACCTCCCCTCCCCCCCCCCCCTTTTTTTTTTTTTTGACATTTACATATCTGTATTTTTTATTTAAAGAGTAATCTTGTTCTTTAAAGAAGTTTTAAGCCAATTCTATTGCGACATTTTATTGATATTTCATCAACTCCAAGTCATCCTATCAAAACGATACTATCTGCCGAAAGTCGCTTATGATCTTTCCAAGGCCCATTTACCGTTCGACTGTCTAGAAAAATAAAGTGTTTGGTTGTTGCTGTTGTTTTTATTGAAGTTTTGATATTATTTTCGTTGTGTCTCTCCTCTGATTGCTGTTTTGCGTTTGGTTTTGCCAATTTTTTGTTTTGTTTTGTTTTGTTTATTATTGTTATAATTTTTATTTTTAGTGGCATGTGTGTTTTTTGTCTATTGAGAGTGATGTGTGTGTAAAATCCGCAAGGTTTTGTTTTTGTTTTTGTTGTTGTTGTTGTTTAATTTACGTCTGTTTGTGTCTTTGAATGCCGCAGTGAATCTGCAAGTTTTTTTTTAAATGAATATCTGTATGATTTGTGCACAGAGTTTGTGTTTGGACATAGCTTATGGACGCTCATGTAGTCTGTCAATCTACTTAAATGTCTACATGAGTCTGTGCCTACGACTCTCTGTTTGAATGGGCAATGGATTCTGTTTTGTTTACTTGACCCAATGGTCGCGAATGCAATATATGTATTACGTCGATGTCAATGTCTATGTCGTTTTGAGTGGCGCCATGCTTACTCGGATATTATATGTTATAATTCAGTGACAGCCTTAATATTTTTCTCAAGAGTTTCTGTGTTTTTTGTGATGGTCCAGCTTTTCTGCCACGGGACATTAGTGTCACGATGAACAGACATGGTCAGTGATGCCAGTAACGAGTTGCCATCCCATATCTAAACAGGTCTACCAGGATGGCCCATTTGTGTGCGAGCATACATTATCCAATTAGATAAAGTGTCTCATTTGGAATCCTCGCTCGTTAGATTTGCTAAGTAGACCCCATATCTTTTTCTTTTTCCATTTCCAGTTCCACTTCTGCATGTTCATGGATATCCAGTTTGATAACTTCTCTTTACAGTGTGTTTGATCGTCCAGTATATACATACATCCAGCCTGTGATGTGTACTTTTTAACTCGTAAACCTGTAATAAACGTGCTAGGCGCTGCATAGCCGCAGTCGTGTTGATGCGCCTTAAATACCAATACGCCAACAAACAAACCTCTGCTTTTAGATCTGCTGGTTATTTAAGTTGTCAAGTCGATCTTTTGAGGCAGAGAATTTGGGCTGTCTGTCTGGGGAGGTTAACCCTAGGTCTGTCAAGGAGTCGACCTAGTCAGAGTCACTGGTCATACTTTGCATGTTTGAACCACTGTCCATGATAGCAGTGCAGTACATAATAATATTTTTCCCTTTCTTCTTCTTCCATTTCAATTTTTCATATATTGACGATAAGTTATGCAGTTTCTTTTTTTTTTTTTTTTTTACGATTACGTATGTATTTTTTAAAAAGCTGTTTGAGAATAAATGACGTGAAGAATCTAGGCTGGACTAACGATTATTGAAGGTCTAGCAATCGAGAAAGCCAAGGAAGCCCACTTCCAATTAATCCTAATCAGTCTTTCAAAGAAACATACATTAGCTGCCGTATTATGCCTCGTATATTATCTTGTAAATAAAGATTTTTTTAAAGACAAAAAAAAAGCTTAAGGCCCATTTCTGGAACACGTGTAAATATCATTACAGAAACCCAAATATTCCGTCGTGCTGTAATGGCAGTTTAAGAGTGAATGTTTCCAATGAAATAACTCTGAGTAAATTTAAATGTATTGGTAGATTGGAGCAGAATTTCGTTATGGTTAATTCGTGACATGTGAAATATCCGGTCATTAGAACAATAATGATTTATATTAATTATTAATTATATTTATATTATTAATATTAATTCAACAACAAAAAAGATAATCATATCCGGGTAGTCATTAGCTGGGTGAAGTTGAAGGGATTCTGTGTGGGAATGTTAATGATAAACTGAACGAAATAAATGAGTAAAAAGGTCGAGCTGAACCGATGAAAAAGTATTTCATAGTTAGATGTGAGTGACCAGTTATAGCCTGATGCCATTCAGATGTCAACAGTGACTACATCAGTCAGGAACAAAGAGGTTTACAAGAGGGGGAACGAGAGAGCTTAGTTGATAACGGTTCTTTATAGTAGAATGCCTTATGTCCTATAGATGGTCCCTGCTTATGACTTTGGCATATGGCAATTTTTTTTTCTTTTTACATGTATTTATTATTTTTTAGGCTTACCATCATTCATTTCTATTTATGAACTATCTAAACACGCACCTCATAGTGGTCAACTCCATATGAAACTTGCAGAAGATAGAAAGAATAAGATATGAAGAAGAGTGATTATCTTATTGTGTATTGTACTAAAGTGTGAGCACTATTTCTATCGACTTAACCAGTTTTTTGGTAGCAGAGTTGCTTTAGGTTTGGCAGGCACTTATAGAGGAGCAGCATGACCTGACTAAACTAATGGGCTGTCATTACTGTGTTTGGGGCAAGCTCATCAACCATGGGTCGGTCGGACTCGAACCCATTCACCAGCAAACTGTGTCCGAGTTGTTGGCTTTGTGGGTATGGCCACGTGACACGCAGTCACCAAACGGATGAGAAATGTCCCGAGCAAGCTCGCTCTCTCTAATTATCTTCCGGCATGAAATATCACTATCCTCAGCAGCGGCCTAGTTTGTGGCAAAATCTTGTTCTTGTAGCAAATTTTACTCGTCGGAAGAGACAAAACGGTTAAGGTTTTATTCTGTATACTGGTATTTGGTTTTTGTGTTTCGACTCTCGGAATATCTGCCATGTAGTCTGTGACTGTAGTGAAAGCGTGTGGCAAGTGGGAATTCTGGTGTGATGTGCATGAAAGTCTTGGTGGTTCGTTTCTACATCAGCCAGTGAGATTGAGATGTTGAGTCTATCAAAGCATTAGAGACGCTTGGTGTGGACTCGGGACTGAGCTAGTGATAGAGAAAAGGTGTTGTGTTATGTATGGTCTATGTCATTTATTTAGAACCCGTTTGGATGGCATCAGTGTGCATTATTGTTTGTGAGGCCAGTGAATAACGGAGCCATTGATTGTCTTCGTGTGCAGTTTGACAGAGCGAGGATTAAAAACGTCTGTTTGTCCGCTGCATATCAAACGCCGAGATTAGGGGAAAACAAAAAACAACAACAAAAAAATGCTCACATTTAACCATGCTGTCAGGTTTTATTTCTTGATTCACATATTTGTTTTATTTTCATTCGCTGCGCACTTCTTTTCAATTTCTCTCACTTTCTGCCTGGTCTCCTGCTGTTGGAACATATACTGCGAAGGACGTTAACACGGAAACTTCATGGATACCATGGTATCTCTTAATGGGAAATAGAGAAAATCTTTTGTTACACCCGTTTCATGCCGGGCATCGGTGCACGGAAATGGGCTATTGGGAAGAGGAAGGGGGGGGGGGGGGGGGGGAGAATGGGTAGGATGAGGAGACCGGTGGCTCACGTCCTGCCATTTTGTCATTTCCATACCTCTCCCTTCAGCCAGGATTTGGCTGTTTGCGTGCTGTAAATAGAGAGGAAAGGATCAAACAGGCGCAAAAATCATTGATCTCTGTGACAGGGAATATAGAATGGTCGAGCTGATAGCTCTTTTATTTATTTATTTCATTTTTCATGTGGGTTTTATGGCATCGGTCGTCTTGGTTGTATGACAGAACGTCAGAGAATAATAACAAATTTATTATCTGGAGATTTAGGAAAGAGAAAAACTTTGGTGATTTCGTATCGATCGACGTGATTGTCATTTGAACCGCAAGAGAACAAAAGAAAATTAATTTATTATCAGAATATTTAATCCTGTGGGTAATGTCTCTATCGCAATTTTCAGGGGTACCTTCTGGCACGCGATAAACAGCAGACTCACTGGTTAGAACGGTGTTGACAGATTTGTAGGATGGCCGTTGTCCGGCTAGAGATGAAGGTGTGTTAAGTTAATTAACGTCACCCTGAGAACATTCTGGATTATTAGTTTCTCTGCAATGGAGGACAGCCTAGTTTTCTCTTTAAGGATATGTTTATGATCATAGACTGAAGTGTATGTGTAGACTCATCACTTTTTTGGGTTTGGGGATCCACTGTTCATCTCGGAGCTGTTGATCTTGTCTGTGAGAGTCAGACTGGGACCATGGTCTTGAGTCATGAGGTAGGCAACACAATGAGCTTGTTACCCATGTCTTATTTATAGTGAATAAAATGTGATCCACACTAATACTTTACTTTATTGAATGCTCAGGCAATGAAATGTTAAGCTTGTCTCAAGATGCGATTGAGTGATCTTTGGTCAGTGGCCGGCTTCCTGAAAAGATAACTGGCCATAAAGATAATGATGAGGGTGATGAGGATGATAGCTGCATTATCTGGTCAGATATTTTCCTTTCCAGTAAATGCATGTCTGGCGTCATGGAAACTGGAATAAATTATGGTTTGTTCTGTAAATATTTGTTATACATACTGCTTTTGAAAATGGATGCTCTGTGTGACATTAGAAGACCAATACAATCGTTGATATTTAATTTTTCGTGAAAACATACAGTATATATTTTCGGGAGCAAATCTTGGCTAGGCTGAAAGTGAATTATTTCAGGGCTATGCTTATTAAATTTTAAATCGCTGTGCAGTTTACACCAGACGCTGTTCAGCCCTGTGGGAGAACAGGACAAAGTCTGGCAAAGTATTTGAATGGCTTTGATACATTGGTTATCCACAGTCATCAGCTGATGCTTTTAAACAGCCAAGTGATTTTTTTTTTTAATTAATCGTTTTATTTACTTACTTATACATGTGGTTCTCAAGAATGCTCGTTTGCGATGAACGCCAGTATTCTTCTTTTTTTCAGCTGTACATGTATTTGAATAGCAAAGCGGTTTGCAAACATCATAAACATTTGCATCTCACTCCCTATATTATACCTAAGGATTCCACCACCGGAAAGCGCCAGGCTGTGCAGGCTTGCTCGGCAAGAAGAAATGGCATCCGCTGCCATTAAGGGGTCAGATGCAGTGAAAGGAACCAAATGTTCAGTTGAATGACCCATAATGGAGGGGAAGCTATTTCCGAGATGCAGAAAGAAAAACGGTGGCAGAAAGGCATCATAATAATTTACTACCCTTTCCGATGAAACCCTTCTTGCCGCTTTGTCAGTATACCTACTGCTTGAGTGATTCAGGTTTTATCAGGTGCTGCCGGCATATTTTTCTTCATCACTACGGATGCGGCACTTTGGATGGCGCTTTACTTCTAGTGTCTGTCGTCAGAGGCGCTAGCAGACGCATATAACATAGTATTTGAGAAGGCTAACCACTCAGAGTTGGTGGTCATCAAGCCCAAAAGTGTCAAGGGAGATTAGGACAGAACAAACGTTTCTGTAATGGAGTTTGATTTTATTCATATTGAAGAAATGATAGGTAATAGGCCAGGAGGAGGTGGAGGAGGGAGGGGGGATATATAAGTCGATCATCATGTTATCCTATTATATATAATTCGGAATGTTTTCCAATGCAAACTGTGACGAACGAGGCTGTGGACGGATTGCCCTCTTTCTTGGGTTAATGGACAGACAGTTTGTAGCAGGCAGCCTAAAATGCATAGTCAAGGGGAAAGGATGGCTATAGTGCCAAGTACCAGATGTACAATATACATGTAGAGCTGGGATATCTTTGATATAAATGCCAATCTTATATTAAATCCACATTAAATAGCATTACTATTCGGTATTATATCACTTTTTTTTTCTTTCTTTTCTCATTACAGCAGGCCAGACCCCAAAGCCAAGCAAATTTCTATTGGCCGCAAGAAATTCAATATGGATCCCAAAAAGGTAATTCATCTGTTGGCATGAATATGTTATATATCTGTTGTTAGGGTTTACTCAGTAGCGACTGTTCGACTTTTTCCTCCCACATTTCGTTTGATTCTCATCTTCTTCCTGTTTATTGTGTTCATTTCTCTCTGGTAATCAGTCTGCTTGATCTTTTCCTTGTTTTTGTCGCCCTTATTATTGTCAAACCGCTATTCTCCTTTATACAGTTGATGATTCTCGTTGTCTCAGTAACAGGGCATGGATTAGAAGGAGAAAAAAAAAAAAAGGAAACAAAATGGAATCCCTCTTCCCCCTCCCCCTATCTCTCTATCCCTCTCTCTTCTCCCCTTCTCTCTCTTTCTCTCCTTCTCCCCATTCTCACCATTACTGAATGGAAAAATTGCACGCTTTCGCTCACCGTGAGTCAGTTTTCATTCATTCATTTACTCACTCACTTACTAATTCATTCACTCATTCGCACACTTGTTAACACACTCACTCATTCGCTGACTTACTCGCTCACTCACTCATTCACTCGCTTGCTCGCTCACATATTTTTTACACACGCTCACTCACATCTAAGCTATCACTTCCAAATTCATAACTGGAATTCGCCTCCCACGCCCTGGCCCTCCCGTGACTCACCAGGTCTCACACACTAATTAGATTGGTCCATCCTCGGGAACTATGCAGTCCAGGACTGCCTCTTTTTGTCATCCCCTGCATCGATAGCTATCCGCACACTTCCCTTGGTACCCCGCTACTTCACTCGCCCTTTAATTTTCCCGGCAGTTAGTTATGCATAACAATCCCTTTCCATCCCTTCTGCCTGCCCCCCCTCCCCACCCCCCCCCCCCGACACGCACGCATACAGATGCACCACCACCACCACCACGATTACCGCCATCTCACATACATAGACAACCCGTAATCGAGAGCAATAATATTTTGTATCGTCCTTTATCAAAACGCCATTTCTCATCAAGCTTTAATCATTTTCCCACCGATTCTCTTATAGTTTGCTGCTGTATTATACAACAGCAACAGGAACAACAAAAGCATTTATGCAACACTTCATTCTTTAAAAAAAAAAAAAAAACGTCTTACCTATCTCGTGATTGGAGCAGGCATTCTATCAAAGCTACCTGAAATTATATCTACGTCTTTACACAGTGTTTGCAGCAGCCACACTCGTTTACAACCCAAATACTTACACATAACTTAATATTCAACCCTACTTGTACTATAATGACTATAATGGTTATGTGGCTCAGTTATACCATTATGGTTGTAATAGAGTCACCGAAAACACGCTCGAAAACAAGGATGTGGTAGAATAGTATTAAATCCACTTGGTGATAACCTTTATCGGGCGTCGGTTTTGCCAAATTGTCTGTCATTAGTCATCTAGTCACAAATCTGACAGATTTATCATAATGTAGAATCACATATTCATTCGACTATCCTCTATGATGATACCGATTGTCTAAATTGGCAGTCATATAAAAACTTGCATGTTTTTGCATCAGTACAGTTTTGACAGCTCTTGAGTACATTCTTTGACCAATCATTATTAATCATCTTGATATACCTTTCTAAAAGCCCGAATGTCATTAATCAGCAGGCAACCGTAGTTGTACTGATGCGCTGTTAAATAAAAACCTAGTACCTTAATGTCCAATACAGTATAAGCATACACATGTACGAGCGTGGCCGTTCCCACACTCAGCTCATGTTAGAATAATCATCGTTTTGGAACGTTCAGCCGCTTTGAACGATATCGACGATTAGACAGTTATAATACATCCACCGGATTGAACTTCCTCTGATTCAGACTGGGGTCCTTCAGTTACCCTTTTAGATCTTCCCATTGCACAATCAGATTACTGAGATTGTAGGATTGTCAGTAATACTAGTAGTTACATCACATTCACAGTCGAGCCTAAAAAAAGAACCGTGTTAGAAAGATCATTTCTCATTCCTGTTCTTTCTCAGTGTTTGAGGAGGGGGGGGGGGGGGGGGGGGGGGAAGGAAAAAAACCCCTGGCGTCCCCCCACAAAGAAAAAAAATTATTGGCTTCATCGTCATTGATGTGGTTGTTAATCGTATTTTTTTGGTTATTTTTGTTGTCGATGTTTCCTTATTTGTTGCTACCTCCTCCCCCATTCCATTTTTGTTATTTCTTCTTCTTCATCTTCTTCTTCTTCTTTTTCTTCTTTTTCTTCTTCTTCTTCTTTTTAACTTGAGCATAAGCAATGTTGCCAATTTGCCCCCTTTTCCATTTGTTTATTTCAACTTTGCTCCTCTGAGTTGCCGTTGCTTTTTTAAAGAAAAACTTCACCTTCATTTTAGAAACAGTATTCTGTTAACGATAAAGGCCGGTCTGTCGTATCTTCACGTTTTATTCCTTTCCTCTCCACCATTGTGGTATATAGATATTCCATCATCCTTGTCATTTTCACGACCATTCTATTCGCTTAAATCATTAGCTACATTGTGAAGTTCTCCCACCTGTTAATAGCTAGCCTTGCACAATCGAATGTCAGTGTCAAAAGTGTTGACTGGTGTCAAAACTGGTGTCGAAATCTATTATGGTTGGGTCGATTAAAAAAAAAAAAACACCGAAATCAGCCCAATTACATGCAAAATCATTTTGCTTAACAATTATGTTACAGTACTTTAAGTCACTGAATAGTGAAGATTGCTTAAAACCAGTATTGTTATTAACCTTGGGCGTACCAAGGAGACGATGTGGCCAGAGACTCTCTCATTATCTTTCACATTTATCTCACAGCCAGTCAAAATGAGTCACCAACCGTAATTGAAACACTTTCAAATGTTGAACATTACTTTGAGCTGGCCTGAGTGAGCCAGAGATATATTTGCAGGTTGAAGAAAGAGGGGAGTGACTCCTCAGCACTGACTACAATCAGAAGGAAACTCAGCAAAAGTGAACAGTTTTGCACATAAATCGAAATATTTACCTGGCGACATCCTCACATACTTATAATCTGCCAATAGTCGCAAACTTTTCTTATTTAGAGGTAAATGTTCTTTCAATTTCTGCAATATAAAAATATCAATATCAGACCACCCTCTTCATAGTCAACTCCTGATTTCTCTGCTCGAATCCAGCTACTTATGACTCATTCTGACTGCCATGAGACATTTAGATTATTTTCAAATACACGTACCATACATTCAAGAACAAGGGACTCGGCGTATAATGGTCCATTTAGGCCTGGCATTTGATTTGCTTAAACGTGAGTAAATATTGCTTATAGAAACACTGGCATTCAAGCAGATCCTTCCGACACTTTTACAGTTTGGTGCCCAAGAGAGGAGATCATGATGTGGTCATTTGGATCACCAACAGAGGGCTCTTAATATGAAATCTACCTCTAGTCATGACGGCCGTGAACGTAGGAACGTAGGAGATTAAAACAACAATACCGACAAAAATTCATTGATATTACCCGGACTTCTGAACCCCTACCCTTCCCAAGACCTGCTCTCTGTCTGTTCCATTTACTGCTCTTGTGAATTGAGATCAGGCTGCTGGAAACAGTTGGAATACATTATGCGAGGGGGGGGGGGAGGAAGAAAGAATTTAGCAAAGAAAGAAAGAAAGAAGTATGTAGATTAATAAATAAGTAAATAAACAAATAAATAAATAATAGAAAAGAAGAAATAAAGAAGGTGAGAGTGACGGCAGAAAATGAAACAGAAGGGAGAAAATTATGACAGAAATAAGGAGAAGAAATAAAGAAGAAGAAATAAAGAAGAAGAAATAAAGAAGAAAGAAAGAAAAAATATCTAGCGACAGAGGGAACACAGATTTCAAGGCATGTTGGATACTGAGGCAGACAGCGTGAACTGTGGAATAATTAATGTGCGCAACGTCGGAAAGGAGATAATATGTCGAGATGGGGGGAGCGGGGGG
>JBCEWB010062767.1:0-13604 GCA_039654565.1 Peronia peronii
GGATGGATGGATGGATGGATGGATGGATGGATGGATGGATGGATGGATGGATGGATGGATGGATGGATGGATCATTGTTACATGAATGGATCGTCATCATGACAATTTTTGACACCATTATTTTATAAAAAATATAAGACGACTGTCTATCGGCAATTAATCAAATACGTAAAAAATAACAATTTGTAGAACTAAATTATTATGATAGATATTTAATACGTTGATATCACTTAGCCAAGCTGTTTAACCTAGTTGGCTCTTCGTCAAGGCAATTCTTGACACCATTATTATTATCATTTTACCAGAGAAATTGGAATATACGGCAAAAAAACTGTCTGCTTACCTATAACCATTTCAACTTATTACAAAGCAAGAGCAAATATGCTGAACTGTGAAGAAAAAAAAAGGATCGAAGGTGGCAATTTTGAAACATTTAAAATATGGTCGAAGGTATATGAGCAAGAAAAAAAAAGCATCGTTAAAATTAAACTCTTTAATCATAAGTTAGCATGGACGTTCACGTGAATGAGCACAAGTAAGCTTGACTTAACTCTATGACAAAATCAGCTCCATCCTTAATGCTTTATAATGTAATACACCTCACCATCGGAGACACCGTTTCCTTCTATGGGCCTTGCAAAAATCGATAGTCAAAGGGCGATTTTATTTACTGCATTATGGGCTCCTTCGTTAAACTTGCCCTTATTATTACGCCACTAGATTGCAGTGTGAAGCTCGTTGGCCCTACATTAAATGAGGCAATAAATGAATGCATGCACGGCGGATTGATGAATGAATGGCCTAAATACGGAAAACGCCAGGCTAAATGAGAAGTGAAGAGGAGAATAGAATTAGAAGTCACAGCAATACTTAATCGATGCCGTTAGTGCTGTAAATGGTGAGATACTTAATGGAGAGAATTTATAGGTGGGTGAATTAAAAAATGGATAGATGGACTGATGGATAGATGGATGGACGGACATTTGGATGGAGGGATGGATAGATGAATGGAGGGATGATAGATGTATGGATGAATTGACGGATGGATGGATGGATGGATGGATCGATGGATGGATAGATGGAGGAAGGGATAGATGGATGGATGGGTGGATGGATGGATGGATGGATGATAGAATGCATGGATGGATGATGGAATGTATCGATGGATGATGGAATGCATAGATAGATATTGAAATGCATGGATAGATGGATAGATGAATGAAAAAATGGATGAGTGAATGGGTGGATTGGTTCTTGGGTGAGATGGTGGATAAATGAACGGATACTTTGAGGAATATAATATTACCTCTCTATCATATAATCCAATTGACTCTGTCTATGACATTGTGTCTGTTTGGCTTTCTCCTCATCTGTTTGTCTGACTGACTGTCTGTCTATTTATAATGTACCACGAGCATGTAACGTCATGGAAGCACCGAATTTCAACCTGCATCAAATGACGATTTCCACCGCTGTTCGACTGAAATGTTAAACATTCAAGGAATACTTGTCATTAGGGACAACAAAAGTTAAAATTCCAAGAGTGCTCTCTGCAGTAGTGTATTATTGGCGATAAAACATTGTAAGTGGGTTAATAGCCTGTTCTTCCTTCATTAATACAAACTCGGGGTAAAATGTTTTAAATTGAAGGGAAAAAAATACAGTGTGATGGAGAACAGAATGTTTTCAATGAAATGTTGATAAAACGTTGTTTTCTGTCCACTTTCTTTTAAAAACCTTTTTTTTTTATATTTATTATATAAATAATACCTAAATTTTGTATCTCCCTTTCCATATCTTTTAACACAGATTTATATAGATTTTTCTATATATTTATGATAAATAGTGCACGATATCGTTGTTGTTTTGTTGTTTTTTTTTTAAATCCAGAATGTTACATTTTGCACTTTCAAATTGAAGTATTTTAAATGAACAATAGACCTTCTTAAGTCAGTTTTCTGAGAGGATTTATCTCGAAAAGAGAACAACAATCTGAGAGCATAATAATATACTATTCTAGGGCCCAATTATTCATTTCATGACGTTTGAATGCTTGCACCTCAAATTCTGACTGTTAATGTGTCTCATTGATTTTTTTTTTTGTCCGGGGGAAGGGGGGGGTACAAAAGAGGGAGGGGGAAGGTTGGGAGGGCTTTTCCAAACTTGCCCCAAAATTATGAAATTTATGAAAAATCCAAAGCTGTACTTGTGTGTGTGTGTGTGTGTGTGTGTTGGGGGGGGGGGGATTACATTATAATGTAATTCAGCCCTGATTTACACTTTTCATTTTGTGTTTTGACAACATTAAAGATTATTTTGATTTTGCACGTTTTATTATCATATTAATCATATTTCGGTTTTGTCTTGTTTCTGTCTGCAGGCGAAAGATTTATGCGTTTTGGAGAGAAACCAAAGTGACTACTTATATTTCTAATTCGATGGATTCCCTTTACACTCTTTGATTATCCAAATTGCACATATAATAATTTGATATATCTTTTATAACTGGTAGACGTATCCAATGGTGCAGGCATAATACTTGTACAGCCGTAACTGTTATTTCTGTCTAAGGTTTGGGCTTCGTGTTATTTCTGTCTATGGTTTGGGCTTCGTGTTATTTCCGTCTAAAGTTTGGTCTTCATATTATTTCTGTCGACGGGTTTGTTCTAGCTCTTCGTGTTATTTCTGTTTACGGGTCTGGGCTTAGTGTTATTTCTGTCTACAGGAAAGGTCTCTGTATTATTTCTATCTACGGGTTTCTTTCTGCTTGTGTAGCCTATGCGCAACTGGTTGTATCACCTGCTAAAAGAAATAACTATCTTACCGAGATACTTTTCGGATCAATCAGCTGTAACGATGATTTGGATCGATAATTTTCCCCTGATCTGTCACACAACAAAGCTTTTACCGCACTCCAACCTCAGTGTTATCCTCCCTCCCTTCCCCCCGCCCCCTTACCGTTTCAAATACACTTGTTGCTTCGCTAATGTGGCTTCAGCACGGGAACGGATGCTGGGGGAACAGACGCGCTGATCGTGCGTAAAAAGTCGTCCCTTACCCCCACTCCAGCCCCATCCCTTTTTTTACCACTTCAGCTCCTAGAGCAGAACATGTTCCAAAGTCTTTATTCAGTAATAATTTGATAGACAAACGGGAGGATAGAAAGCTTGGGAGGATGGCTGATTCCCCTCTGGTGCAGACACAATTCTAGGAAACATATATTCCTTTCGGTTAAAAAGAAAGCCCATATAATATGTCTCAAACTTGCTGATGGTATCACGGGAGATTCATTCAATTTTTTGGCGAAGACACTATATTTATTATTCTTCTATTCTCAGACAACAGATTTTGGCTTCTGGTTGTTGTTCAGTTACTGACACATTCATAGCAAGAGAGCTTTTGTTGGACCGACTGCCAGATATAGTGAGATACCAACACCAGTAAGCAACCATTGCATTAATTTCTACTGTGGATGATTTTTAAGTATTTGAATTGGTGAAGAGAGAACTTGAAGACTTTTTTCCCACAGACATGGCAATATGATTTATATTCTCTATAATCTATTTCTTTTTGTCTGGAGGGAAATGCAAACTCGTGTACGATAATGTCTGATAACGTGCAAAAATATTGTCTCTGTATTACTCGTTTCAGGTCTCTAATTTTATATTTTGTAGTGTGTATGTGTGTGTATCTGTGTTTGTGTGTGTGTGTGTGTCCATATAGAAATCCTGGAACGTCAACAGTTTCTACTTAAATTCATAGGACTACTGTGTCACTGCCGACAGACGTAAACATACAAATAAATGATTTAAATCCAATGGCAAGAAAGGAACATTAGGGAAGAAGAGGAGATATAGATTATTGAAAATCATTTCTGCTGTGTATGTTTGTGTTTTTGTATTTATTGTGGCTTTCTTTTGTTCTGTTGTTTGTGCAAGTGATTTTTTTACCAGTGGAACTACGCAAAATAGAGTGTACAGGTATAATGGAAATCTCGATAGGATTTGAATGTGTGACTCGTAATGTCGGAGCAGGACAGAAAAGCTTTGAGATTGAAAAAAAAAAAAAAAAACAACGTTAAATTCTGAGCACGAATCACCCTATGGCATGTTGATGCAATTATTTTGAAATGTTGAGGATTTTTCCTGGTTTTGCCAACATGGTGATTTCCGTCCCTGTGAATCTGTGTTCTCTGTCTCCCATCTCTAAAAATTGAATAATTCAGTTGAGAATTTGATGCCATTTTGATGCTGAATCATTGCCTCTTTCCCTTGCATGTGTCCTCGATGGATGTGAATGTGGTCAAGTGATAGGAGATTCAGGCCGAGGCATTGAAGCATGTGACTGAGTTCTAAAGAAGAAAAAGATAACAAACTCTTCATGCTATTATCTCTCAAAATGTATCACATGGTGATCGTTATTGTAGTGATCGTTATCACAAGTGCGCTCATTCTTAAGTGAAAGATTTGAAGTGGTATTCTGGGAAATGTCAGTCTAGTCATTTGTTTTTATCTGTCACAAATACGTTTTTAAAAAATGCTGTTGGAATCGTATATACAAAATGAGTAAATACCAGAACCAAAACTATTTACAGACCCAAAGAAATTAATGTCCAAGAGTATGTTAAGCTGATGGTCATTTGATGACCCGCACGACAAGGTGGTAGACTCGAGGATTTACCACCAGAAACATAATGTCGGGAAGCATAAGTCTTCCAATTACTGGTACTTTGATGAGGGACAGAATTTGTACAATAGTTATTTAAATATCTCATATGTCATATCTCTTGATCTTTCGTGATTTCAATTCTGTGATTTTACTTTGATCTTCTCTTAGATGGTTTTTAAGCTGACATTCCACTGGTGCAGTGATTACACCCTTCTAATGTACAAGTTGTGGCAGTGCTTTCTTTGAACTAGTTTTTTTTTTAAGATAACAAAAAGTAACTTTCAGGTTATTGACAAGTTTACCCAGTCCAGGATCTTGAATTGAGTTGAATATGTATACATATATGTATATGTATATTATATACGCTTTGAATCGTTATAACAATTCAATTTATTGACATTGACTTGTAAATAAGATTGATACAAGAGAAAGAATACACATTTAAAAAATTTGAGAGTAAAATACACAAAAGCATAGCAAATTAACTTTTAATAAGATAAAAGTTACTTGGGGCAATTTCAGAATGGTTCATATTTCATATTTCATATTTATATATATTAATGTTAAATATCTATATTTCATATTTATATATATATAAACCACTGTCAGTTTATTGGTGATGAACTGGTCTAGGATCTGTTCAGCTTCCTAACATAGATCACATGTATATCTCACCACAACTCTACATGAACAAAACGTGATTGCCAAGACGTGATTTCGAGGTCATAGTTCAACAGCTTGCACTCTGGCTTTCTTATACAACTTACAAATGCAAATATAATAGCTTTTTTGTTTAACTCTTACACACAAGCACATTTTTACTGGAAGTCTGAAGCGCATGCAACTGTCTTTTCTACTCAATAAAAATCGGAAAATCTTTTCTGTTGTTGTTTGTTCGTTTCTTTATTTGTTTCTTTGCTTTTCTTTTGTCCCAAGTCATGTGATTCATTTTCATTTTTTCTGATTTTGTTCTTCATAGACAGACATAAATGTACATATAGAATGGGTTAAAACAGAAAAAAGAAAGCCACACAGAAAGATACTACGTCATGAAGGCACATCATATATATCCCATGATTCAGTTTTCTTTCCCTCGTAATCTTTATCTCCTACTGCAGAGAGAATATTCTTGTGTTGTCCAGTCTATTATCTCTTATCAGTATTTTTTTTTGTCTGTGAAAGTAGCTCAAAGTCGTTCACTCTTCAGGTTTGTTAGTCAGGTTCTTCTTCTTTTTCTTTTTAGGCCTCAACTGAGTCTGGGGTTATTGGGGCGCCTCTGACGAATTATGCACGAGCCAGAGTGCACAGATATAAACTATAATAAAATATATATAAGTTTAAAAATAAACAAAGACAGAGAAATGAAGAAGAGCTACCATAACAAAAGATCCTCAATTGGCACTGCGATTGTAAATCCTATTTCTCTTTCGTGCATTATTCTTAAAAATTATCTTGTAATCCAGTCTATCAGCTCTTTTCACTGCCTCTCATATATAATACGTATTTGCCTTCATTAAAAACAAAACAAAGTTGTTTAAAGTAATTGCTTTTCTGATTATCACAGCTAATAGAAATAGACAATAACGTCCAAGAAGAAGATGGATAACTTGATATCTTCCAAAACATTGTGACGCTTTTTATATTCATTCATTTAACTTTCATTTTTAGCAAGTGAACGGAATACGACAAGAACAAAGGAAAACAGATTTTTTAAAAATAAATAAACCAAAAATAAATAAATAAATAAATAAAATAAGATAGTTACCCGTCACTTTTATTAGAGATGTCTTCCTGGTCGGTTCGGTTTTTGTAATATTAAATATAAAAAAAATTACATACACGGGAGAATTGTTATGGGATAGGATCAGACGCTGACTGTTTAGCCGATCCGCGCCTCAAACGATACGCCGTTGTTATGTTACGTTGTAAGTTAGAATACTTGCATAACCTGGGGATGAAATGAAGACAATAAAATGTCGTCGCTGTTGCAGTTATTGCAGTTTTTGATTTTCTTTAGTGTTGTTGTTAGTTTGGTTCTTCACAGATGTAATATACAACAACAATAAAATAATGTCTCTAATTCTCTAGCCTTCTATGATTTCCTCGATAGATCCATCCTAATGGAAACACAAACAGTTGCACTTGACGGCCGCGTTTCATGTTGCAGTCTGTTCATGTATGGTATTCTCATACAGTCTTTTTTTTACCGGGGCGTTGAGTGACAACAGTGACAAGTATTGATGTCCATCATCGTACCGGTACTCAAATCGATATCTTCTAAATAAATATCTTCTGTTTTCTCTTTCTCTCTCTCTTTCAGTCTTTCGTTCTCACTCTCTTTCTCTCTCTCTCTCTCTCCCTCTGGCATCCAAAGATCTTATGTTATGTTTTCTTTTTTGTTGTTGTTGTTGATGATGATTCTATCTTCTGCCCTCCCACTGACTTGGTTTGAAAAGGTAACATCTTCGTAAGACAAAATCATTTTATCGAAATTCGAATTTCTGAATGAGACAGGACCTGGTTTCTCTACGTGTCCACAAAAAAACCAGTCTTGGAAAAGATCTAAAGACAAAGAATATTTTTCTTCAGTTCCTTTCCTAATCAAGATACGTTCCGAGAACTGACTGAATTCAACGAACCAGGAAGTATCATTTTACGTTAAACTTGACATTTCATTTTTTAATATTGTTGTTGTTGTTATTGTTAATGTTTTTTCTGCTTGAAAATAAATGATAATGTGACAGGTCGGGCTTGTACTAAAGTAGGGGCTTTTCTCTCGCTTACCCTATTCTTTTAAAATGATTTATACGTGTTTTAATAAAATGAAACAATCATGAAAGTGCTGCTTTTTTATTTTGGTCATGTGTTTGTGTTGCTATATGAGCTTATTGTATTATTGGTCATTGCTATTGTACGTAATGTGACAGACTGAATATTATTAAGGTTATTTGTTTGATATTGTGTTTCACCAATTTAAAGTCAAGTCATGTTTGTTTTTTGTTTTTGTTTTCACTCTCTCTCTCTCTCTCTCTGTTAACTGTCAGTGTAGGTCAGCATAGTTCTTCCTTTTCTTTGTACATAATTAGCAACTTAACTCTCGATCAATACACTTCTTCTCTTACCGCTGATATAATGATTTACACTTTTGTTGCTATTACCAATTACTTTTGTCTATTGTTCTGAATTATTAGGTACATAATATATGAGAAAAATTGATTTTACAGATGTTCCTTTGTAAGGAAATATTTTTTGTCACTATTTGAAGATGTAAACAGTCTCTTGTTGAAATGGGTTAACATTTTTCATATCCACTCAGATTCGAGTAGGCTGTGTAGTTGTCACAAGAAAAAGGGGACATTCCAAGTATTCACAAATATATAGATCAGGCCATTTCAAATGTTCACAGACATGTAGAGTTAAGACATTCCAAGTGCTCAGGGGGCATGTAAGATTAAGATATTCCAAATGTTCATAAACATGGAGGGTTAAGACATGTCAAGTGTTCATAAAAATGTAGGGTTAAGACATTCCAAGTCTTTACAAACATGTAGAGTTAATATAAGGCAGTCCACAAACATGCGTGTATCTGAGTCTCACCAATTTTGAGTGTTTCTACAAATTTGCAGAACTTTTACTTATTGCATTTCAATACGGTTACAGTTCCTTTTTTGCCAAACAGAATTAAGTCGTGGCCTTTGATGATTATTCCATGACTTTCTCTATAGGAATCCAAGTCAAATCCGTTTGGTGGGAAGAATAATCGTATACAAAATAATCACCCAAGTTTCATCACAACTAAGAATGGATATCAATATCAACTGATGTTAGAGGATTGCCATTAATCATATCTAAAAACTTGCCAGAGTTAATATCTCCACGAAAATCATTAATTTTGTACAGAAATGCAATGAATTTGTCCTGTGTATCACTGATAGGAATCCATCAAAAATAGATTCTCCAAGGTATTTCAGTGGAAATGTACAGTCGTGTCTATCTTTACAGTTTTTTCTCCAGGGAACGTAAAGCAATGTTGGTGAAGGAATATATTTTTACATAACGAACCACTTAAAAATAATATCTTGCGCGAGTGGACAGACTCGATGATACTCTGAGACTGACTGAAGACCGTGAGAAATAGAGGAAACTGTTCTTGCGATCATCAATGGCACTTTGACGGTCGACAAAACCATAGGCTGCATATGGAACATACCATAGTCTGAGAATATGACAACAAATACAAAGAAACAAGCAAACACACACACAAACACACAAACAAACAAACAAACGGAGATTAAAAAGTCAAAGTGCAAACCTTGACTTTTGCAGTTCGGTCCTAGTTCTTGTCATACGCTGGAGATTCTCCTGCTGTCGGTGTGAGGAAAGCCTCAGTTTGCACTCTTGCGCACTGAGACTCAGAAACACAAACGATTGCACATTACGACGAGTATTTTTTTTTCACCCTGAGCACTCGCGCTATTCTAATACAAACATATTGTACGCACTAGGGCATCGATTGATAATAACAATATCGATGTTTATCAGCGCACTGGAATCGATATTATCGGCGAATGTGAGAAGACCTCTATTTTTTTTCTTCATTTCTTTCTCTTTCTATAGCGCCTGAATAGTGGGGTTTTTTTTTCAGTTATTGTTTTGTTTTGCTTAATTTTTTTTTCTTTTTCTGCTTCTATAACAGAACTGGGTTTCTCTCTCTCTCTCTCTCTTTTACTTTTCCGAACAAGGGCCACCTAAGAATGCGTTTACAGGTTTGTCTGTATAATTATTGATATTCATTAGTGTGATCAATCACGAAGCCAGCATTCCCGTACTGCATTGCCCTAAATGCCGGTTATGGGTGCTCAGTACTCTCAAGTGTTTTTTGTCGCTTTGTGTCCCAGACAAGTGGAGGAGTGCCTGGGACGTGCAGTGTGTTTATGCGTGGGGACATCCCGGAGGTTCCCATCATGGGGGTACAGAATTCCAAATGTTTTTACTTTGTGGATAAATTCTGCGGAAAAGTCCACTTCACGGTAGGGTTAGTAACTAGTGCCGCAATGCTTGTGCTTTCGTTCAATTTAACTTTAGTTTTGTTTTAGGTATCCATTGCTTGAGATTATAAAGTCATATTCTCTCAGTGTTTTTAAACTGGCTGCATGTGTTTCAATTCAGGCGTTATTAACGATACACCGGCACACTGAGATAGATTTAGTAACGCTCTTCTGATGTGACGGAATTAGAAAAAAAAAAACAGGAAAGAATAAACATAAATGAAAGACAGAATAAAAAACGTTCTTGGACTTAGGATGAAGAAAAAAATAGTCGATGCGCTGATGAGAGAAGGACGTGGACGTTAGTTTTCTTTTTGGTTTTTTTTTTTAACTATTGAATCTTTATGAAGAGTGTGGAAGCAGATTCACACTGTCTCCTGATAGATTTTGATGCGTTTTTTTTTTCAGTCTGACTCCCCGGATGTTTTGCCCTATATTGCGATAATGATATACGGCGTACTGAGCTGAATTTCTTAAATTCCTATTGATTTTTAAAAAAACAAAAAAAACAAAAACAAAACAAAAAAACTAGGGAAAAAAAAGAAAAAAAAGAAAACCTAATGAGACTGGGATTCGAAAGAGACCTAGTTCTAAGAGAACGGGAAGGAGAGAAGATATTAGCCTTTAATGATTCAAGTTTTGTTTAAAACATATCTATGAGAAGAATAGCGTTTGCATAGTATATTCCAAACCTAGATCATTGCTGTCCTTAACGTACATATATGTGAAAAGGTAATTTTGCTATACTCACTACAGAAAGCGTGTAAACATGAGTATTGCACTTTGTGCATATTTCTTACGGCTTTTTCACACTACGTCTTTTCACGTAGAATCGTCATCTGTTTTATATATCATTGTCTCCGGGAATGTAAAGAGTAGCAGAAAGTGCCCGGCTTGCATGAAATGAATACGATCATTACTGTCTACTGAGACAGCGTAATGCCCGAAGCTAATTGTCTGTACCGTCATCCTGAAACAGCTTAGTCGCCCGTAAAAGTTTAAAAACTATCATCGATGTCACAAGAAAAGTCCTTAGCTCCGAATTTCTGAACAAAGTGGTTTATCCACAATATCATGCTCTTTGTTATCCAACTTTGTTTCAAACTATCCTCCCATTTCTATCCAGGACTATATATTCTCAGGTTTTGACTCGTCATTCACGTGCGTTGTTACAGAGGCAAACTTTGAAAAATCGTTTTTGCTCCTTCTGTTACAATATTGTTTCTTTCTTTCTTTCTTTCTTTCTTTCTTTCTTTTCTTTTTAGTGACATGAGTATCGTACCTTATCGATATACCTTATCGGCCCGTGCATTCACTCCACTGAAAGAGCTTCATGAACATGAATTTTTATTTCGTATCACACAGTAGTTCGTGGTAATCTTGTCTGCTGCGCATTACGTTGATTGAGAAACTGGAAATAACAGAGAGCGGAAAGTGTCTATGTCTTTGTGATGAGCCAGTGCTATGATTCTGAGTCTACACATATTGGTGGGAATGTCTTTACGGGATGTTATCCTTGTATATTTGACAATGGAAGATGGTATAACTTGCACCATGTGGTAGCCATCATTGCCATCTCTCTGTTTTGATAAAAATTAATTTTGATTTTCAACTAATCACTCCTTTTTATATGATTATGAAACGCATCTCTTGTCCCATTTTATAGCTTAATCATGTATCAACATCACTGCACCCAGACAACAACAGAAACAACAACAACACAACATATTGTAAGGTTTCGTAAGCTTCGATAAATAAATAAATTGAAAACGAAAGCATTTATCTCCGCAAGTTACGACATTGTATTAGATTTTGCAATAATAATAATAAGAAGAATAAATCTATTAGCTTTCAACTTTCGACAATACTTGATTTTGTTTTCTTCTCAGTTCCTTTCGCATGCTGTATTTGATTAAATCGATGCCTCTGTTGCAAACTGTTTCTTCTTGTTTCATTTTGTGTAGTGTATGGAGCTTTGTAAACTCACTGTGATCAAGTCTGTCTCCGTATCATTAATAACCCCTGTCATGTACAAACATGTCCTTGGCTTCTCATCTGATTCAGTGTCATTTCGTCTAATGTATAACTCGACCCCCGATGTCATAATATATAAACATCCAGTTAGCTCCATCGATTTTTCATTAACACATTCAGATCCGAGCAAATCGATATCAGTTTCATTAGAAAATGGTGCCCTGTTCAAAGCATTGTGGAGTCGCATTCATGATAAACATTTCCGTGATGATCTGGGCCAGCAGTTGAAAGTTAATGTCAATCTTCATCTATCAAGTTGGAGAGAGTAATAACAGTAAATGAATTTCGCTATTTGCAAAACTCACGTTAACAACAAATCGTATCATTGCACTAGTAACCTATGAAAACAAACTGCAACTGCATTTTTTGGTGTATTATTATTATTATTTTGAAATCATACTTCAGGAATAACTGCAGTTTTGGAAAACGTTTTGATCCTAAAATGCCATAGGAACAGAGATTTTTTTTCTCACAGTGAGCACGTCTTTTGTTTTTGTTTTTGTGTTTGTTTTGCCAGCCACGTCAGCACTATCGTTATCCTTGTAAACAACAAACAGAAAGTTTGATTAGATTCGAGTCCAAACCCATATGGGTCTGTTTTGTCCTTTCTCTCTTGTAAGTAAGGTCAAGGAACATGAAATTAATTGTCCTTGTAAGGCCAGGCCAGCAGACAGCAGTACTGTACTGCTGGTTCTTTCCAGTTCTATTCCACTCCACCTCACCATCTTTTTCTTGGTCGTCTTCTGCCTCAGAAGTCTACTTCCTTCTTATTGAGAGCTCTTGCTGCTGACTGTTTAGGTGAGATTCTCACGACATGTCCGAGCCACTGAATTCTTTGACACTCTATGAAGCCAATAACCCGTTTAACTCCAATGTAATTCATGAACATCTTGTTTCTCGATGTTGCCTCTGCGAGTGACACTTATTGCCTTTCTAGGGCATCCCTTTTCACATGCGATTATTTAACTTCCATGTGCTTTATTGAGGATCAGTACAGCGGCATTGTTGATCCACAACTTCAAATCACAAGAAGAGGTCCAAATTCTTTGACTTTTCACGATTTTGGGTTTTATTAAGGTCGTGTCGATAGGCTTTGAATTCATCAAAAAAGCACACCTTTGAATACCTTCCTCTTTCTCTATCGGATGTTGCAGTTTTTTGTTGTCATGAAGTATTTAGTCCTCTATTTTTTTTTCATCGATCACTCATTAGAGTCAATGTGCTTTCTTTTTTCTTTCTTTCTTTCCTTCTTTCTTTTTTTTTAAAAATTAATTTTTCATCATTATCTATAATAGTCAGATATTTGAAAATTCGAGCATTACGGAATGACCATAATCCCCACTCAACAGACAAAGTAACTTTCATACAAAGTCTAAAACTGATTTAAATCGATAGTTGGAAACATGTAAACATTATTGTCGAACATATAATGTTATACCAGGCCTGTACAACACAGGCCAGCTACCTACATCAGACTAGACTTAGACCTGATGTTAGTCTAATGGTCTTACACATAAATAGCTTTATTAGAAAATTATTAGTTTGCTGTCCAAACTATTGACTTTATCCACAGGAGTCCCCTGAACTGCCCCCGATTGACTGGCCCGGCTACCCTGGGATAACTGACAAACCCACCTGGAAACAATTCCGACGCCATTTCAGTTCCGGTGACGCCGTCACCATGGCAAACAAGCGACCCAATCAGCTGCTGTTCCCGCCCAGGATTTTCGTCGGAGGTGGAATAAGGAAAAGCTACAGGTAGGACGTTTTTTTCTTTACTTTTATCTATCTATCTATCTATCTATCTATCTATCTATCTATCTATCTATCTATCTATCTATCTATCTATCTATC
>JBCEWB010062778.1:0-13604 GCA_039654565.1 Peronia peronii
TATATATTCTGTTTTTAAACTATCTAATTCCCAATGACTGCAATGATAGTAAGTGGCAAAGTATATATATCAGAGTAGACAAGAGAAGTTAAAAATTGCATAAAAAAGGATCTCTCAAACCTCAAAGGAGAGGAAGGGAGAGATGTAGGTGGGGGTGTTGGGGAGGGTACGTATTTCTTCTATAAATATATAAATCTCTTGTTTTTTCTTGAAAGTTCTGCCTTTTCAGAATGTGAAAATGGTATTAAAAAATAGATACTTCCAGTCTAAGTATATAATCCATAGTCAATTGAACGGATGTCCAGGCCTACTGTCAGTTCGGATTTGGTTCTCTGTGATTGCTCTATGTAGTAATATATCATCATTATTGACGGGATACAGGTAAAAGATGCATAAACCACTTGATTATGACCTCTTATTGCAATATTTGACTTTCTCTCAAATATCAAGCTTTCCTGTAAGATTTGCAAAAGTGGATTTACAAGCCATTATTTCTAAAACATTCGTATACTTTGCTATCAAAGACTTAAATCTGGAATTTTAACGTTTTCTAGTGACAGTAGTAGGACTGAGATCACGGACCAAAGTTTACCACTTGCTACAATCCCAGAATAATAAGCCATATTTTTAGGAAAGTGCCTTACTTATTTCGCTACATATGTGAGGTACTGAACAGGCATAATAAGGAAGGAAAAAAAATCAGTATTGCTCCTATTGTTTGAAAGTTTTCCTGGAAACTCTTACCTAATCTTGACCATCATCCCAAACCCTGACCCTAATTACAACAAGGTATATTAAAACTATGACGCTATAGATATAGTTCCTATGGATCTGGCAACGACAGGTAAGCACCTTGTTGTCCAAGAATTCTCTTCCACATAATACAGGCTACGCTGTTTTGAACATCTTCAGTACTTGGGGCTTTTCTTCTTAAGTATGCCGTTTTTTTCTCTGTTTTTAAATTTAAATTGACAATAATTTATACATATGTATATCTCTTTGCACAGAGCAATGAAGAGATCATGATGACGAGTAATATGATTGTATGCATATGGTAAAGCAGCTGACCAGCACAAAATATCAGTAATCTGGACCCGCAGGAATTTGGATTGCAGCTTTTACATGAAATTCATGCACTTAGCGATTTTTACCAATTATTGCAACTTCTTGCAGCTTTTCTCTATTTTCACAACTTTTATGCAAATTGTGCAAAAAGAAAAAAACTAAATAAAAAATAATGATAAAAAATACTAATAATAAACTGTATTTTTTTTTTTTATCATTTCACCTCCTAATTCCGGAATTCATGGTAGACAGGTCTATTTGGCATGGCCACATTGAATTGCTCTCTTCTACTTTCAGAGAGTGAAATGTCCAGACTTTAGCAGTCAGACCTGGCGGTGAATAGATCTAGTATCCATACTCTCACATTTTCGGCCAAATTTTTCTTGAAGTGTGAAGGCATAGACCGCTGAAAATAGTAATATCCTAATAATCTAATCTAGACCTAGGTAGGATATCTGTAACAAATCATGATAGTGCATGCAGGGTATACGCGAGTGTATTGTGAGCGATGTTCAGTTGATCGTAATTGTCCGCGGGGCCCATACAAGTGTGTGGTGTGCAGGCAAAGGTCGCGCGAAGCTTCGGGAAGGCTCTACACGAGCCTAGTTAGATCTTGTGTACATGAGGTATATCACGTGTGCCGGCGCCAGCACATTCAACACAGTTCGACTAGTTCGGGTTGAGCCAGTACACATATGAGGGCTTGGCCGGAGAGAGAGAAGAGGACAAGTGGACTGCAATGAGAGAAGAAGTGGCATGCAGTGAGAGCTGTGTGCATCGGAGTTAGACAGCTGCCCTGAAGTTTGTATTGTTATCAAGCATCTGTAATAATTCTGCATCATTTCAACGTCGAGGACTCCTGTTCTTATTTGTCCATTACTATGTGCGTCTCGTCCGCATTCACAGCCTGATCGCCACTTACAACGCCACGTCTAACACCCAATCACATCCAGAGTTCGTGACAATATCTAAATAATAATTTAGAAGTTTGCACCATCGCCGGGCCGTTTCGAGACACTTACATCCAGATGGATCATGAAAGATAACAGTAGCATCGATTTTCGAATTTGGGTTCCAAGTGATCAGTAAACCTCTTATTTTGTTCTTAATCTTACCAAGTGTTTTGACTCAATATGATTTATCAGTGGATTTTGACCCCTGTCTTTTCTAAGCCACCATCCACTTCAAGAATGGTCCTATATTTTGGCAAATTTTATGATTGTATATAATATGTTAGATCTAAGTTATAAATCTATATGTACTTACACTTATGGCGCTTATCCTAAAGTGATCCAAACTCTCTAAAGTACTGTTCTGACTGTTCAGGTGTATTTCTTTTCAGATCTAGCAATAGACTAGTTCTAAAATTTGATGATTATTAAGTCCTAGCAATAGAACCAGAATATGTCATTCGACATATTGTGAACAATGAACAATAATATGATTCTTTGGATAAGTTGAAAAGTAAGAGTTGTCTGAAAGTTTTCTGGCAAATTACAAAATTCATACATCGATGTAATGTTTACAAGGTGCAATATGTTAGCAATAATGCATGATTGCGATAAGTTGCAAAACAAGTAAAAGAGCTTTAATTGATGCGGCTTTTCTGACAATTTACAAAATGATAGCCTATGTCTGCAATTTTTGCAAAATTTTGTAAAATAAAGAGTTTCAATTCAGCTTTTCTTGTATTCTTCGTTATTTACTAAATTAATATATTAGATCTAAATGTATCTCGTTTTCATGTTCTGTTAAAATCCAGCATAGCCCTCATTATCACTTTCATATGTTGTGATAAGTTTTACTCACAATTAATAACACAGTGCCTGCCAACAAAATACATAAACATTTGAGAGAATGTACCTCAGGATGAAATTTTGTTAGATTTGCATGATGCATCACATGTTAAAAAAAAATATGCAACTGCAAAAAAAAAAAAATGCCAACATCTTGCAATATTATTGACCGTGAAATTATGACATTATAAACCTAAAGTGGTCAAGGAAAAAATTAAAATGTATTGTATATTCAGAAATGCAAAAGTTGATAAAAAAAACACACACACACATTCATGCACCCAGGCATACACACACATTCTCTTCTTTTGTAACCAAAGGTTTAGATTCAGCATGTAAATCCAGCTTTGTTTAAATTTGTAAATTACTGTTGCGAATGGGATGTGATATGACTTATGACATATTTGAATCTTAAATAATAAACACAATGACAGATCTAGTGTTGAATTACTTATACGGCATGCCATTTTCTCAAGCATTAATTTATTTATACTCAGTTAAAAGTACAACAAGAACCAAATGTCTATGAAAAAAATTTTTTTTATTTTCCGTACAAATTGGCTGTAGGTTATGATGATATGAAAAGACCAATGTTATCTGGATTTAATCTAGATTACATTATCATCAGTGTAGAAAATGAACAATTCACTGCACAGTCAAACTCCATTAAAGTTTCAGTTTAAAATCAGTTAAACAGAGAACATATAGTTAAAAAAAGAAAAAAAAAGAAAGACCAATGATTAAGTCTGTACAATTACAATAAAATAATTTATCTGTCAAGTGACTCCATCAGTATCTACACTAAGTCCTGTCTTAAAACTTTAAGCTAACCTCTTGTCGAATAGAACATTATAACTTTTGTCACCTAGGCATTGAAACTCTCAAATATCTATTGAAAGAAACTTTATGAAGGATCCGTTAAATGCATTCTGATTTGTCTTACTAAAACTACAATATGATAACAATGAAATCCAAAAAGCTCTCCATTTCACACCTACAGATGTGCAAATTAAGAAAGCAAGAGCATTAACCATTAAGTGTCTCTTTTTAATGAAGTATAGTTGATAAAAATCAATGCATATTTTTACATCCTAGAATATACATGTATATTGCTAAAAAAAAAAAAAAAAAGAAAAGAAAAGAAATGTACAGGCTTATATAAAAGTATTTTTTCAATTTATTTTGTAATTTCTCAACTGAGACCAGACTATCTTGACAGTTCAACTGTTTCAACAAAATAATTCTAGTTTTACAAGCACAAGAAGCCTAGCTAGCTGGTTAGCTGATCAAATGGATACATTTAACTAGAACATAGAGATAGAGTTTAGAATGCAAACTGAAATCTAGATCTATTATAGGATATTGCCAAGATATAGATATACATGTAATATGATTAGTGATACTGGTGACAATTCAGTTGTTTCACTCAGTCATGTAAAATAGATTTGTATAGATCTAGATGTAGATCTAGCTGAGTAACAGATGGAAAACATTGAGTACTTTTTCAAGAAGTAAATGGTAAAGTGTTGTACACATTGTGACAGGTACAGAGAAGTAAAGGAAACCTACTTCCTGCAAACCTCTATGTCAACATGCTGGGACTGCTGCACAATATAGAAATTTATTCTGTATTTTTGTTTTATAATATGCATATACAATGGTTTTGTATGCTTCTGAGACATGTTTGTCTTCTTATTGTTTCAAAAATTTTATTTTGTTTTTGCCTTTTGTCTGTAGAAGAAATATATGAAATCAGCAGCAGTTCCACTGGCCCATCACAGACTTCCAGTTCCACTGACCCATCACAGACTTCCAGTTCCACTGGCCCATCATAGATTGCCAGTTCCACTGGCCCGTCACAGAGTTCCAGTTCCACTGCCCCATTACAGACTTCCAGTTCCACTGGCCCGTCACAGATTTCCAGTTCCACTGGCCCGTCACAGACTTCCAGTTCCACTGGCCAATCACAGACTTCCAGTTCCACTGGCCAGTCACAGACCTCCATGCTGTCACACGATGTTGAGGATGGGAAAAAAGTAAGAATAATACACATTAATTGTAGGTAGCAGTCCTTTTTTTTTTATTCTTTTTAAAATCAAATCCTTCATCATGGGAATTTTCTTTTCTCTTGCATTTAGTATTTATGCCATTCTACTTTAGTCTTCCTCAGAGGTTTCACATACTAATTGAAACAGAAGTGATGAAGACTTCAAAGCAATTTTATTTTTAAAAACTTAATTTATTCTCTTTCATGGGAAGATTCAATTGGAAGATATTTTGTGAATGCTATCAAACAACAGCTGCTCAAAATCAAAAGTAGTTTGGTTAAGTCTGATCCCTGCTGCACAGAGGCCAATATTCCAACAGCGGTTAGAGAATGCTTGCAGAATTATATAAATGCATGTGATTTACACAACACAACAATGGCGAAAGAAATGTTGAAGAAAATATCAGCACAATTTTTTTTGTTTCCTCTTTCATTAACCTCAGACTGGCCCGTTTCAAAAGTCAAGGCCCATATTGCCCTGTTTGAAGAAAACAGACCCAAAATGGCAAATCCATTAATACGAAAGAAAGATGTATCGACAAGCATGTCTGATGCCCTGAATGCTGAAGATGAATCGAAATTTACAGCTGAGGAGGTCCAAAAGAAGTGGCGAAATTTTAAAAAAATAGGTAAGTATGCTTATGATATTCCATAGACATGTATACAGTAAACAGACAAGGTGAACTGGCGGGCTAGTCTATATAATTTGTTTGTGTTTTTGCTGCGACTATGGATTTGGCCAGTACCCACAACTACTGCACACTGTTCTTTACAGTAGATTGTGGCAGATTAAGGGAACAAAAATTATGACACTAGTGACCAACACCAGCGTTGGATGATGGGCGGACAATCGAGAATTTGCCCCATGACTTGAAAAAAAAACAAAGAGCTGATATTGTCTGTTGCTGATCTCTGTGTCTGTGACCATTTCATTTTGATAGATAGTAGAATGTGTAATGGATTGTGTGGTGCAAATGATGAGAGAGAAGTGTTCTCTTCTTTTTGTTTTCTTTCTTTCTTACTTTCTTCCCTTTTTTTCTACTAACCCTTATTAATGAGTAATACATGTAACATGTGTTTTGTGCCGGGCAGAGATGATGATAAAAGACCGCTAGTTTCCATGTTCTGCTAATATCATCAAGTTTGTTTCCAAAGAAAAGAATCTGTTTAATCAGTATTAGTAGATCTATATGGCGAGATATAGGCACTTTACATTTCAAACACATGTACATTCAGGAGATTCAGATGAAGAAATGAGAAAATTAGAGCAGGATCCAAGAGCTAACATATGTGCTTTATTTTAGATACAAGAGGATCAATGACGATCACAAAAGGACAGGGAGGGTCAGATCCAGCTGGGCCTTCATGTGGTGAAATGGAAAAAGCGTTGGAAAAGGACCCTTCAGTCAACCCCCCCCCCCCCCCCCCCCCGTGGTCAGGTCAGCTGGCTACTCGTACAGCAGACAGATGTCTCATACAGCTCCTGCAACAAGCACTAGCCTTCAACCTGTGACCACCCCTCCACCCGACACCACCCCTCCATCTGGCTCCGCCCTTCCACCCAGCACCGGAGGAGAGGGCGTGATGTTGCCCCTGTGTGGAGACACGGCGAAACCTGCAAATACCTCAAAAAAGTATATAAACAGCTCAAAAAACGCAACAAAGAACTAAAACGCAGGAATGATTTATTCGAAGAATGGATGAAAAATAAGAATTGAAACTCACATGGTCTTCTTGTAACACTGAAGGAATGATTGAACGATCAATGAATAAACACATAGTTTCAATATACATTGTAATTGCAGTAAGAAATGAAAACGACTTGAAAAATCAAAGATATATACATATACATTATAATGAGATGATCTTTAACACGTTACTACTTCTGATATATCATGTACAGTTGTCCAAATGATATACTTACACTCACAAATGCATGCAAAGCAAACAGTAACACAATGTATGTGACTGTTGACATACCATCATATGTATGTATAGCAACGTTCTCAAAATAATATACAGGACTAAACACATAATTTCAATATAACTGCAGTAAGAAATGAAAAAGACTTGAGAAATCGGAAATATATACATTTACATAATAATGAGATGATTACAGACACATTTGTCATGACAATGACACACCGTCTGTTACACGTTACTACTACTGATATATCATGTCAAGTTGTCAAAATGATATACTTGTACTCCCATACTCCCACAATAAGAAACAACAATTATATTTGGTACATTACATACATAATTATTGATATATACACATACACTGTAAAGTTCTCAAAATAATATGCTCATATTTACACTTAGGCTCAAATAGATAATGACACAAAATATCTTATACATGTTATTATTATATATTATCCAATTCGTATTATGACCGCACTGACAGCCACATAAAAATTAAACAATGACACATAATCTATTTCACTGATTATTCAATAATATGCTCTCACGGACATAAATAGGTGACACACAGAGCATTACATTATAATACTACTGATATTCTGATAAAGTATAGCAATGACACAACATATCCATTATACCTATACATGTCACTATTGATGCATCAAGTAAAGTTACATGTATCAAAATGATATACTCACAGCCACCCAAAACTACACTATAAATCTGCAACAAAACCCACAATAGGCGTATGGACTCAAACTGCCGAATGGATCCATATATTTGGCACACAACATTGTTGTACATGGATCTGTGTTTTTATGTACCTAAAGCCGAAAAAAAAAAACCTTATTGTGTTTGACATGGGATAAAAATCTAAAATCTAACAATGCAATAATAATTGAATTGTTGATCCGAATTGTAAGTTCGATTACATGTCACGTTCAAAACAGTTTTTTGTAGTGACATTAATAATCCACCATGCACTTTAAGTCGCAGGGCTGTATTTAAAAGATCACCCACGGAGGCCTTTGATTCTCTTCTAGTTTATTAAAAACAACTTCATATAATGACATAAAATCATTAGAATTTATGCTTTAACTTTAAATTGGTAGATCCAGTCAAGTTATCAAAATAATAGTATTAACAGGCTCATACGCACATACAAAAATGACATCTCATCAGTTACACAAATGCTACTATTACTATGGATATATTTTTAAAAAAAGATAAATTTTAAATCTGTCTGTACATTCTAATACATCCTAAAATCTTAGAAGGAAAGGCAAAAAACATGACAATGACAAGAGTAAAGATCGAAACTAGAGAGTAATGGAATAACTTGCCATGACACTCTGAGCACCTTAACTCACTACATGACCATAGAAATATATTAAAGGTAAGTCTAAAGGGGCCTAATTGGTTGGAGATAATACAACATTTGGAGAAAATCAACAGCAAAATATGAATTATCTGGAAAGGATGATGAAGGCAGAGATATGACTTATGCCCAGAGCAAGTGAGTCGGAAGTCAATCCGGGCGATTTCGGGTTACGGCCTTTTTTTTTAACTATTTTCCGACGGAGATACCAATTTTTTAAAAATGTTTTCCACAAAACAAAAATTTGAAATTTGAACTTGCCTTTGAAAAGGCCAATATACCTTACAACACAGCACCGTGCTGAGGAATGTACCCAGTTAAACCTATTTTTTTCAAGACTTAAACTGCCGTTATCCCTGTACGGTGTCATAATAAATGGCTCTAAGGGATATGCAGAATCCCCAAGTAAAATGGTAATTATGTGGAAGGTCCTGTAAAACCTAAAAACACCGGGCGTCATGCACGAGCCTGTATAGCCAGTGAAAATATTAAGTATTTTCAAATTTCCACGGCACACTATTTGGGCGTGCAAAAACCTTTCCTGCAAATATAGCTTTCCCTCCGTTCTCCACCTTTTCCTGACATGGATATATATGTTCCATTAATACAGCCCTCAACACCCGGGAAAGTAGGAAATTGGCTGCTGATGCTGCCCCATTCCCTCTCACCTGTGGGAAAGGAAGTCTCCCTCTCCAGGGCAATGAGGGCTTCTGCAACACTACCGATATTCTTGTGCAGGGTACTTGTGCTAATGCCAAAGCGGTCGGCCACGCTCCTAAATGTCTCTGACGTTGCCCATGAGCCACAAAAAGATAACAGTTTGTCATCCTCATTGTGTACCCTACAGGGTAGAGTCAGCCGTTCCTCAGAGCCTAAAGAAAAAAAAATAAATTGAAAACAACAACAGGCCCATTCCATGTGACGTATGTTATATCTGAACGCTACTTTTTCACCTTTCCAACTTCATAAAAGACATATTCAATGAAGAATATTCTACCGAAAACTTTTTAATTGCTGAAAAATCTTTAAGTTTTTGTCTTCAACAAATGAAAAGGATAGTGATCTGTTTGTCAGCGTGATATCCAAGTGACGTGACGTGTGTGTCATGAAGAAAAAACAGGGTTTCTAGTTTAATCACATATCTGCCAATTTAACTAAAAGTAATGGGATCATTTTAACCTGCTTAATATTTTAAACTGGTTCTTTTGAATACAAGCAAGTCCATATGTCATAATTCTGATATTTAAGAGAGATAAACCCAAAAAGCAGTGTGACGTATGCTTAGTTTGTTTTGTGACGTGTACCACGTCTTCAAATTCAGATTTTTTATTTATTTATTTTTTTTTTTTTGTACTTTCTCTGCGATAATTTAGAAAGATGAGCACTCTTTCTATTCAATACAGTATGATAATCTATTGCAAGGCATATATAGTATGCATTTAAAACAGAATTTCACAAGTTTTTTTTTTTTTACTGGAATTTAAGAGACTGATGAAGAGGGCCAACAAAGAAATAGCTCTACTAACAAGATGATGTAAAAATAATATGTTATGATATAGAAGAATATCTTGAAACAGATCTACAACAACTACAAAAAAGAGCACGAAAAATTAGTCAGCAGTTCTAGTGTATATAAGTATTTAATTTAAAAAAAACATTTTTGTTTTTGGGCAATTCTACGAAATCGTCAACCGAGGGGGTTAATGTTAGATTAGCGTACATGTGATAAAAATTGTTATATTTTTTTTATTGATGATTAATACATTCACTACAAACCATATCTTTTTGTGCTGAATGCATATTACACGACTGGGGGTCATTTTGAAAGTTGTGTGTCCAAGGGGATGATGCTGGCTCTGTTAAAATAGCAAAAACCTGACATCCACACAAGTGATTAAAAATCCCAATCAAGTGAGCTAAACTACTTTTTTTCTTCAAATGGAATCTTCTTCTCTATGTTATAGTGTACTTTTGATTACATTTAGTGATAAATATAGTTTGTCAGCCCCTTTATGTTATTGGGGGCAACTTTGTTGTGTCAGTTACAAAAAAAAAAATGACAAAAGTTTCCTAGCTTCCTTAAAAAGTATCCATGGAGCATGAAATACCTTGACTTCTTGAATAACTCATGAAGGCAGAATACCAAACATTTGATTGGGCTTCTCTTTCATAGACTTTGCATGGTAACTAAAGCAACATATTTATTTGGCAACTGATGTAACAATGTTAATAATTAACCATTTTGTTGACTGTAATACGTTTTATCTGACCAATATTGTTTAAACTGCTTCAATCATTATGCCATTTTAATTTTCATGTATGCTGTTTATTGTGTTTGTCACATTTCAATATTTAGGTGACACCTGATATTTCAATTTCTGAAAATTCCAATGTCAACATTAGTAATTATATTGCGTTAGTAGTATTTGTTTCTGAAGTTCGAGTTGTATCACTCTGGAGACATGTATTATTGAACAGCAGGTATATTCAGACCTCTAGATTGTTCATGATATAATATGATAAAACAATATTCATAATATAAGCTACCTATCGGTTATACTATTAATATATTTTCATTTGCCCTTCTAGGAGGCTCAATCAGCTTGGGAAAAAATAAAAAACAAACAAAAAACAAAGCAAAAAAAACACACACACACAAAACACACACAAAAAAAAACATGACTATCTATAGAGCTTGCATGTATATGTGAAGAGAAAAGACAACAGATGAAAGATAAAAACAAAAAGGAGCAGAGAATTAAACAAATTAAGTTAAATGACCTCAAAAATCTGACGACAGAAGAAAGGGGGACAATGAGAAAAGTGAAGACAAAATAAAGAATTTTAGATCAAAAACCCAAACCCCAATGACATATGGTCAGCCACAGTCTCTTATGCCTCATGTTTCAGCATTTGGAAGCAAGCAGGCACTTTGAAAAACAGTGAAGAGAGCAACAGAGTTCTCCCAGATTGACAGAATTGTACAACAGCTATGAAAATTACAGGGTTTTCAGGCAGCTTCCAGGAACAAATGGATTTTATCATAAGTGAAGTTAAATGGACAGAAACATCAATTGTAGAAAAACAATCTCTTATCAACTGTAATAGCAAATAGTCATTTTCATTACAATGGAAGTGTATAAGCCGTCTGCTATGATGTGCTATTTGGGGGACTGTAAAACCTGCAAACAAGTGGCGGCGCTTTCTCATCTTAATCCATAATCTTTTGTTGATTATATCAGGACACACAATAATATGATTTAACATAATTTTCTCTGCAAAATTAATACCAAATTTGAAGGGTTTTGCGTCAGTTACCAACATATGTTGCTCATTTACCTCTAATTGTTAGATCAAAAATACCACTAATGCACAGTTTTGAAATTTTATGCTTATATTTGTTTTCTATGACACGTTTTAAGAGTGTGGAAAAAGAATCGGAATAAAAAACCTCCATAATTCACAGAGATTTATATGTGCAGTTTGTGTGTTCACATTTTTCATTTTGTCCGTGTTGCGTCAATTACCAGTTTTATCAGCCAGCTACCAAGTAAAGAACTGATGGATAAGAAAATCTTGGTATTGTACATGTATTTGAAGGCAAGGATGTTCAAAGTCATGACACAGAACTTTGTTGAATTTAACTCCTCTGAATGTTGCGTCAGTTGTCGTGGAACTGCCCTTTTAAATAATTTTGTTATAATCTAGATCTAGATCCAAATTTGAAAAGTAAACACAGAAACAAACAGCCAAACAAAACAAAAATCCATTCACAGTTAACTTATGTTATGATCTGGATACAGTGCAATAACATCTCACTGCTCAAACCTAAGCCATGTCCTTCTCTCGTCGTACATCCAATCTCATTCAGTTTTCCACCCTTCCCAATAAAGCATATTGTCCACTTACATAACTAATATCATCATTGTTTTCCTATCCAATAATCTTTGCTATTCTTTTCTGTTAGTCTATAGGGCTTTCCATAAATGAAACCGGAAGTCTGAGCGAGAGTTATGCGCCTTGAGCACTGGGACAATCCGGTTACGTTTACTATGGAAGGCAACGATCGCCTAGTTACTTTGCGTTATGCATACTCCTTTGTTTTTAGATCACTAGGTTCTAAATTATATTCATATCTGAATCTTGCTAAAGTAAACGATGACGACAACAGACGTTAAAAAACCCCCACTTTTTTAATAGTTTGGGAAAAATTGTTTGTTGCATTCTATATAGCAATGCAATAATTGGAAGAGATGTTGACGTACCATTACATCGTCCCAATTTTCGCAAAATGACGAAAGAGCAATACTTTGCAAAAATTGGGACGACATGTATACTGACATAAAGCAGAGAAAACAGTGATTATTTATATACACAATATGGAAATAACAGATTAGCATCTGGTTGTTAAAAAAAAGGTACAAATTATATGGCATGCTCGCAAACATTATCAGTTTACCATATAGCATTCCGAAGCTGCAGAACAAATTGACATCATAATCAACAACTTGAGGTGAAAAACCGAAGCCAATTCAAAATATATAAGGCAACATTTATTCAGCTGCATTAAACCTAAATAAAAAAATACTAAATTTTATTTGTTCAGGTGCAATGTTTTTTTTTTTTAATCATTTAAGTGGTCCATGTAAATTTCGAAAATAAAAACAATAACATTATATGTGTTCTCACATGCAGTTATTCCAATGACTTTTAACATGAATATCATTTACCATAGAATTTAAATTACAAGACCATATGATTTAAAGAATAAATTAAAAGAAAAACATTCAATACAAGCATACATGAACAACTTAACCCACAATATTATTTATGCACAGAAATATTTCTAAAACCTTGTAAAACAAAAGGGAACATTAGAATTAGATATCCAAATTAAGATTTCAGCATCTACATCTAAAACCCCTGGATGTCTACATACATAGGTGCAAATTTTAATTATTTTCTTTTTACCCCTGAATAAGAAAGCCCCCTAAATTTTCACCTATTTAGGTGCCAAGATTTAAAAGAAAAATATTCTTTAAAAGTTTAATTTATTATATTATATATATACAAAAAGATCAGGGTTCCTAACCAGCGCGTCACGACTCCCGAGCAGGTCGCAAACCCTTGGCAGGAGGTTCGCATAATTTTGGTCAGAAGTCGCTTGGGATAAAATTAATTTCAACTCATCAATTACATTTTTTATGCTGTCATATATTTTTGTCTCTTTGTTTCAGTGTTACTTTCTCTCCCCATCAAAGAAAATAAAATGTAAATGAAGATACTGATACACGAGTCGCGTGGGTTTCAAGGGGGCGCAAGTGCAAAAACGCTGGGAACCACTGATTTAGATTTACAGTTGAAAACCTGGCATGTAAGAGACAGCATCAATTGG
>JBCEWB010062789.1:0-13603 GCA_039654565.1 Peronia peronii
TCCCCCCCCCCCAACCCCTCTCTTTCTCTCTCCTATTTTTCTTCTAAAACATGCAAACTTTCAAACTGCAGTGTCGCCAAAACCCGCCCCCGCAGACAAATAGACTTAAGGATAAAGAGAATTTGTATGGCATACGTGCATAGGGGATAATTAGATCGATTATTGTGATGCCCTTTCTCCTTTGCGACAGGCCCAATTTTTTTTTTTTGTTTGTTTGTAAGTTAGGGCTTTGTTCCATTCCGATTTCTGGATGCCTCTCTTCGCTATTCCTATTCCACTGCAATTATGCACCCGAATGTCTTACTTATACTGAGAGAATAACTATAAACTTGCCACTGTTAGATCGCCTATATTTGATTCACATTTTAGCAAAGAACGAAGAAAAAAGAGAAAGCTGACCACTCTGCCGCTGCTGTCAGGACACATATTTTTTATTTCAAGTTAGATTACAAATTTATTCAAAATGAGATAGCCTACTGTAGGTCTCTTATAGTCAATCAGAATTTTTGCCACTATCGCTAATCTGTTGTTTTCCTTCATTCTCTGACCTGTCATAAACTCGAGTACTGCGGGTTTATTTCTCAATAACCTACTGCTGTTTAGGTAGTGCCGACAAAGCTCACAACATGGGTCGAGGAACTTTGACCTGCTAATAATATTCTGTTATTGAGACTCCTTTTTCAGTAGTACGTTTTCCAACAATGGACTCAGTATTTTGCTATAAATTAAAGAAATTTCCGACGTCAAATTTTCCGAGTCAAACGCGCATTGGCTTAACGAACGCTGCAAATCTGAAATCTACACAGACCCACGAAAGACCATGACTAACTCTATTTATAACACAATAATAATAGTGTCAAAGTACTATTTCACCCCAAAATCTGTAACGTAGGCCCATTACAGCATTTGATCACGACTCATTTCTCTCATAGATAATTTATTCAAACCCATTAGATTCATTAGCCTAGCCATATTAACGTTTATTATTTTGCTGTTGTGGTGTTTTTCTTCCCATCCATTGTCAAATGATACCGTTTACCTTTCCTGAATCAAATGCATACGTACATGGGACTGGTGAAAGTTTGACTGTTAATTTGCTGTTCTGGTATTTTCTTTTCTTTTTTCAGACTTCATTGTGATCAGGAGTTGGAACAATCGACACTGGGTGTCAACTCTTTCTCTAAACCCAAAACATGCTGGAATCAAATCCGGAGTACAATAAACATTCAGCATTTTAGTCTGGTTGTTCTCCAATAGGACTAATCACGTTATGAATATAGATGAACTAGAAGAGAACCCACAGCCTTTGTGGGAGATTTTTTAAATACATGTACATTTATAGGTCAAACCAATTATTGCCTTGCGACTTAAAGTGTATGGCAAGCGCGCACACCTCGATGTTGGTATTTTGGATGATTAAACTGTATGTTAATCAAACAAAAAACATATTTTGATGTTTTGAACAGGCCATCCTACTGAATGTACAATTCGGATCAAACACTCTCTCGAGTTTACTATTCAATTATTATCGCCTTTCTAGAATAACATCAAACAGCTTTTTTCAGCTTTATGTAAGCAGAAACACAGATCTTTATGAAACAATGTTGTGTGCCGTATTCCATATGGATACATTCAGCAGTTTTCGAGTCCATAGGCCATTCATGGGTTTTGTTGCAGATTTATAGTATAGATTTGAGGAGGGGACAGGGAGTGAAAAACAATTTTTAAACAAAAATGAATGCAACAAGGGCTCCATATTCTAAAGATCATACAGGTCTATTACTCATCTGCATCTGTGGTGTAGAGAAATGAAAAACATTGTGGTGTAGAGTAAGGAAAACACAGAGAGAGGAAAAAGGATTTCTTCTTCCTTGACACAAAAATAATAAATATATTGGATGTATAGTAGTTTGACCATTCCTACAACCTGATCTATAAATATAACATCAGCTTGAATGATATCAAAAAGATCAGACAGAAAGATGAATACTAGCCACATTAATTTAACCACTATACAGATGAAATTTGCTGATTCAGTACAATTTGTCTCATTACTTCATGATAGGTCTGTGCCATCTGATATTGGATAACTTATAAAACTATGATATAAACATTAGATGGTTTTTATCAGTTACTCACTTTACAGGTAATGAGATATGCAGAGGTGTGATGAATTAATAAAGAATTCAGAAATCACAAGTAACATATTACTATGACACTGAGACTGCAAGATTCCATCAGAATGATGAACTGCCAGAGTACTGATTGACCCTTGAATCAAAATTCCCCATAATAAAAGAACGCAATACATTTTTTTCTGTACATACAGTTTGAAAACTGCTAACAGGAATGGAAAGTATAAAATTATGCTCTCAAAAGTAGTTGGTTAGGAAAGGATCATTGCCACTTGGTTAGTAAAGGATCATTGCCACATCTGAAGCTATGGTGATAAGATTACTTATATTCAAATTCAGTAGTTCACCTACTGTCCACTGCTCTTGACAAGGCTTACAGCATAATTTAAGCTCATACAATTTAAAACAATGATGCAGACCTCATAATTTCTCAGTTATTTCCAAATTATTCACATCATTTTTTTTTTTACCTATGAAACGATTTATACGCATCTGTATTTTCAAACGTATACATTGTAGTGATGATTCAACAAACAATTCTCACAGTCTACTTTATGACAATCACAACCTTGTCAATGTATAACATAGCCACATAGTTATCATCCTGCATTATATCTAAATTTCATAAACACTGGCAAAAAAAAATTATCTCCCTAAATACTAGCCTTCTATGCTTCAAAAACACACAAAAAAGTGAATAGGACTGGGTGCAGGGGTGAAGGTAGGATAGATGGAACATTCAGAAGTAAATTCAGAAGTCTTCAGCTTTTCTCTAGGCCAGTGACATGAGATAAAGCAAATAGGCAAATATGAGCAGAGCAAATAAAAAATTGGTAGACAGATAAGAGGTCATGGGAGGAGGGTGCCTGGAATGAAAGGAAAACATTTTCCTACAAACTTCCATAAATTAAAACATGAACTCAAAAATGAGATATCTTGAGATGGGTCACATGATTGAGGGACTATCACTCAAATGCTGATTTGTGTACATGCTCAGTCCATGGCAAGCAATTTTGACAAATGATGAGTATTCAGACATATCATTATGATATAAACAGTGCCATGTGAGAGTGATGTTCCCTTGGACATGTGATCGATCTTGAAATACCTCATTGAATCGCCACATGGTACACTTCCCAAAATGAAAGTGTTTAAAAGATTTAAGCAATTTCAAACACAAGGATTTTTCTCGTGTCAATCTGAAAAATAAAATTGTGGTAACACATTATCCACAGACATAAGTGTAGATAAAATTCACAACCACCTTATAAATCAATATATAGTGCTGGCTTTAAGTTTTAAGCAATGGTTTGAAAAAAACTATTTTTAACAAGATTTTAATGATAGGCATGTAACAAACTTCTACCTGCAAAAGAGATAGGGGATTATTCATGTAAGATCTATCCAAAGGCTAGGCTACTTGTACAGTTTTCAGGAGCTGAAACATTATTTTGTCTGTTTGGATTTGGGCTATTGGGCCTGACAGTGTCGGCTGGGCTTAATTCATGCAGAATCAGATGAGTAGATGAGCTTGCTCATAGCACTTCGTGAAAAAAAAAGAGGGGGGGGGGTCGCGTGAGTAGAACAACAGAATAGACAATGATTCTACTCTTGTTTGACGGCTGGATTCTGCGTATCTTTCATTTCGGTGAGAGAAAAAAAGATCTGAAGACCGCAGGAAACAGCTGTATCTCAAGAAGGCAATTAAAATGAAATTCACTGCATACTCTCATTAAACAGCAACTGAGACTGCTTGTTTAATGTTTACACTGTTCCAGCCAATACGTTCTCGTCGTTCGCAAATATAAATCCCACCAATCACTGAACAGTAAACCAGACTCCAGTACACAAAAATACAAACATGAAAACAACCGACTTACCGCAAAAGCTAGCTCTAGGGATGATTTGGATCTTCTCTGCAGATGAAGATCAACTGCTTGAAAATAGTTATATGGAATAACTACAGACTGCGGATAACACGTGCCTATAGCCTCAACACGCTGATCCAGCTGAACTGTGTGTCGTTGGCCTCTGCTGACCCCCTTTGATGTCTCGAGGCTCAGGCCAACACAAGGCCCCTCGTTCTAGGCTACCTATGCTGAGCTAAGTTTGTTCGTGACCTTTATTCATAGCCGTCTCAGGTCAAGGGCGCCTGTATCTTCTTTTTACGACAATTAACCACAAAATTATACAACTCTATGAAATATTGATAGATTTGAAATGCAAAAGAACTAAATGACTTCTGGAGCATTTAGATCTATATGACAAAGAAATATATTTATGTCTAAGTGCAGTGACAATGATAAGATAAATTTTTGATTGTCGCAAAACCAAGCCGGAAGTCAAGGTAGAATGTTATCAAAATGGACGCGTTTTTTCGTGTTGTTCAAAGTGGCATAACAACTTCATTATACCAATTGTAGATGTGCTTTCTACAAATGCTGTGTAGAGTTTCAGTGTGGTACAATACTACCAAGAAACAAAATTCCGTAAGCAATATAAGAACTAAGTTGTTAGTGTCATCTTGTTGTAGTGTCATTCCTACAAATCATGTAGACTCCAGTCTCTAGTAATAGTAGTCTAGATCTAGATCTAGACTAGATCTAGATCTAGATCTAGATCCTAGTCTAATAGGTGACTACAGTAGTACAACAAGCTTCGAACAATATAATTAGAATCTAAATCTACTACTAGATCTAGACTCTAAGTAGGCCTATCTAGATCTAGATCTCTATTATTTATATCTAGGCCGTTGCTGTTCGGACCCAGGTCCCCATAGAAATAATAGAATATTTTTGCTGTATGGACCAGGCTATTTTTAGAACAGCCCCCATGGACCTGGACCATGGACCCGGGACTATTTTTAGAATGGCCCCGGGTCCCCATAGAATATTTTTGTTATACGGACAAAGGGCTATTTTTAGAACACCTCCCGTGGACATGGACCTGGAGCTATTTTCAGAACGGACCCTGGTCCCCATAGAATCTTTTTGCTATACGGATCCGGAGCTATTTTTAGCTGACTTTGATGGGAAGCGGTTAGATCTACAAAAGTATTGCTTGCTAATTTAATCAAGAAAGCAAGCGGCTAGAATCCTCGATCGAGGATTTTAGTCATGAGGGCTATGTATGATTCCTGATCAGGTATTTTAGCCGCAGACAATGGTCTTGGAGTGCCATCAATTAAACCGTGTTTATTGCTTAACCTACACACTACAGCACATTACTCTAGCTTTCAGCGCAGAGCATATCCTTCAGTAGCCTACCAGTTTCAATATTTCATTGTTAAAAAAAGAATGTTATTGTTAGACATTTTTCTGTAAAAAATGCATATGCAGGCTTTGTAAGGGGACGCTTATCAGGGAAATAATCAATAGTAACAATGAGTCAATGTATGGGTCGTCCCCTTTGTTTTGTGGTCTCTTTTGATTATTAAGAAATTCTTATATTAAGAAATATTATGAAAATCCTGGTCCCTTCGATTTCTTAATATCAGAGTTAATAATAATAAAGGACATTTATAATCCTCACCCCCAGAGAGCTCAAAATGCTTTACAGAACCAAAATGTTTTTAGACATCAAAACAAACAGGAGCAACAACATACACACATATTCATAACATGGTATACAGACATGATTCAAGACATGCTCACATACATAATCATGTAATATAACTGAAACACATACATAAGTTTGTAGACATGACTGACAACCATCTCCCGGGGAAAGCTTGATATGAAAAAATATGGGGATAGGACATTTTCATATGCAGGGCCTTTAATCTGGAATGCATTGCCTGCGTGCATTCGCAACTGTTCAAGCCTAGAGTCTTTTAAATGGCAATTAAAAACATACTTGTTCAACAAGCATCTGTCTGAATAGCCTAATGTTTTGAGAACGAGGAATAGAGAGGTGGTGAAGACTCTTAGGTCTGAAGTTTCTGGATGGTACATCAGGGCAAAGTAGATCTGCTAGATAAACTGGTGCGGTAGACTTCTGAACACTAGAACAGGAAGTTGCCACCTTATATTCAATCCTGGCTTTTATAGGTAACCAATGCAATGATCTGAGTAAAGATTCCACTGCATAAGATTTAGATCAAGTTAGAATTAAAGTCCATAGGACTATGGCCTAACTCATAACTAGAGTTAGAATCTAGATCTCTCCATTCTACATCTCTTTCAACTACACCCTCAAATAGAAAAAAAGGCAGAAAAATACAAACTTTCTGTCAAAAGACACAAACACATACACAATACAAGGAACAGAAAAGAAATTGATACATATATATATATACAATGAAATATGGATGAGGCGATGCTGGTGAGGGAGTAAAAATAAGATCGACTCATCTGTATGTCAGAGAAGATCACAAAACTAAAAATAGGCACTACTTATTTAGAATAATCCTGTCGTCAGGCATTATAATGATTACTTCCCCTTATGCATTCTTTCATCGAGCATCAAATTTATTCTCTTCCATTCACTTTCAGTGAGATCTACAGTGGAGCTCTGATATTACAAAATTGAATGTTGGGAAATTTCGGTAATAAAGAAAAGAATATGCAGTCCCATTTTTTTTTTCTTTCGTCTATTAAAATCTCGGAATTTGCAAAATGCCATTTGTCCCGATCTCACTTACAAAGAAATAATTTTCCGAAAGAGTGACGAGTGAAACCGCGTGGCGGCGTGCCGAAGATGGTTAAACTGCGCATGTGACCAGCTTTTCGTTTTTCAACCACTCCTAACAGTGTCCATGGGCTTTGATTACACACTGATGGTTAAAAGCAAGACAACGTTTGCATGATATTTATGCAATAGGCGAGGCCCACATAAAACAGCCTGGAGTGGGGGCGGTGTTCCTTTGTTCATGCAGGTGGGAGTAAAGCAGTTTGGTCAGGGCATGCCGAGTGGAGGAGATGAGGAGTAATCTTTACCGTGTTCAGGAATGTTCTGCGATATCGTAGATCTAACATGCGCAGACAATGGTCTGGGAGTAGTCATAAATTAAACCATGTTTATTGCTTAGGCTACATACTGCAGCACAAGACTCTAGCTTTCAGCACAGAGTAAAACGTATTGTTCGGTAGCCTACTAGTTTCAATATTTCATTGTTTAAAACAAAAATTTTATTGTTCGACATTTTTCTGTGCAAAACATGCATACGCTTTGTAAGGGAATGCTTATCAGGGGAAATAATCAATAGTAACGATGAATCAATGTATAGGTCGCCCCTCTTCTTTTGTGGTCTCTGTTGGATATTAAGAAATTCTGATATTAAGAAATAAAAACCCTGACCCCTTCGGTTTCTTAGTATCAGAGTTCCACTGTGCCTAGCTTTTGGTTAAATTCTAATGTATTCTTGACACCCATTGTTATCGGCCGTTCGGGTTTCACTGTCATGTAAACTGACAATGTCCACCGTTCCCAACCCTGCCTCCTGAACATTCAACTTAACACGATCGCCGCCACAACTTCGTCACCCTCTAACATTCCTCCCACCGCTTCATGTTATGAAACATTGTACATGTGTTACTCTCTGTACTAGGCCTTTTTCAAAATAAGCATTACAGATGCTTGAATCTATCTACGGGCGGGGCGGGGAGGTTGCAGTACCTCACAGTTCTCATCTTGACTGCAGTGGCATGGATTAGTGAAAAGTGTAACTAGATCCAATCGGCCGAAACTGGAACTATAAAATGAGAAGGGAGGGGGATTTTTTTTTTTTCACACAACTCCTTGCCACTCGCTAGTCCAGTGAGCAAGTTCGCCGCGATGAGAAGAACAAAGGCTGACTCCAGGAGTCTTCTCAGGGTCCACGTGTGAACTGCGGTGCAGCCAGAGAATTCCCCACATCAAAGATGATAGCCAACTCGACATTTCCTTCCCTCTTATGCCAATTTTCATCACATTTTTGCAGCCAGGAGGGGATGTGAGTATGAAGCATCCGCGGTAAGAGGGGGAGAGACCATGGGGTGAGATGTGAAAAGGAGGAGGAGACAATGGCCAGTCAGCCTCTTATCACATAGCCTAAGGGAGATTTAGTCCTATTTAGTGAATCAGTTTGACTATAAGTCGTGCTGTCGCGTGATGGGAGGAACATGAATGTGTTGAGATGAAGTGCTGTGCAAGCTGACATTAGTTACATCAACTCAGGCATTGCTTTTTCCTTTGATCTTATAAGGACGGGCACAGGAGAAAATGATCGACTCATTAGTGAATACAGATGAATCAATATCAATTCACAAGTTTGATTGTTAGTACAGTAGAGAAGTGCTGGGACCTGTTCCATGAAAAAAAGATTGACTCATCTGAAAGTCGACTCATCAGGGTTCGACTCAGGTGTCGTTGATATACATGTATAAATATTTAGATCTATATGTTATGTAGACACATTGGAGTTGGAGATGAATCCTCCACTCTTCAGTTGAAGACATACGTTAGATATATCTAGCAAAAGCATCTCTTTCAACTAGCTCTAGCCCCTTAAACTCCCCCCCCCCCCCAAAATGTACATTAAATGCAAAAACTATGTAAAATACACACACATGAATTTTTTATTATAGGAATCAAAAAAGAAAAAAAATAGGGCATAGCTGAGGCCCATTTGGTCGTGGGTGACTGTAACATACCAGTAAAAATTAACATAACTATAGTCCAAAACAAAGTGGATCGTCAACAATCTTGCTTTCTGTGCTTTATTTCTCACTTTCTCTCATCAGTGATCCAAATGTAAGTCAGAATTGCATCAATATTGGGATATTGTGGAGTTTTAGAAAGTAAGACATCTGATTACTGTCAGAAATGGGTATAAAAAAATCAACGCAGAAAACAAAATTGGGGATTTTACACTTAGCCCTAGAGGGTAAAATTCCTGATCGGGGATTGTAGACACTCCCTTTTTAAAACTCAAAACCACAAAAATCATCATCAAAAGAGGCCTACATAACATTCATAGATGGATTGATGATTATGACTGTATCCAGTGGGGCCAGTTTTCACTGTGTTATGCATAAATGGATCAAATATCAACAAAAATATTTATGAATTAGAGTAGAATTTTCAATTACTTTGGGAAGATGCATCATTGATAGATGTTTCAGGGCCATCTCTATCACATGGTTGTTGAAAATTTACCCAGAGAATTGCAAGAAGAAAATTCTTGAGGAACTCAAAAATGCTTTGAAACAGGAACAGCAGAAAAAAAGGGGAAAAAAAAGTGCACTTCACTTGATGATATTCCTACCATTCAAATTTACTGTAATGAAAATTGTTAACAATGCTCATTTGGTTTGCTATAGAAAATGTGAAAATTTGGCAGAATCCCTTACTACTAGATACATGTAGGTATTTGTTATCTGCTGCATTTTTACTTGCTATGTCAATATGAAAAAGATAACAGTGTCATTGTCTTGAGCTTCTGATTAGTTTCATTTTAAACCAGAAAGTAGTACTGAAAAAGCCAGTTTTGCAGGTTTGGTCGTTTTTCTTACCTTGGAAAGTGATTTAGAAGGAAAAAAAAAAAAAAAAAAGCACAGCACTCTGTGCATAGTATCTCCTAGAAAATGAAACAAGACAATGCACAATCACAAAAAAAAAAAAAATGATGTAAACATAGAAACATACCAGGCGGTGAAAATGATCCATTGCAAAAACTGGTCCCTTGAGGATATTGCATCTGAAAATATCTCAGAGAACATGAAGAAAACTTGATGTATTGTCACTGTTGTTCAAAACTTACAAGTTGGCGCATAGTCAAAGTTACATGATTAATCATAGCCTTGTTAATATGTACAGTTACATGGCAATATTTAACATTCCAGCGGTATGTATGAACTGGAAGTCACTCATTAACTTCAGTTGTCTAATCAGTCTCTGACTAATAATAATATGATTGTTTTAGATCTATACATAATCTTGGTATAATTAAGAGTGAAATAATTCAGTGATAATAATTATTACTGAATTATTTCACTCTAATTATTATTATTTTTCTAAACTGATTTGAGAAATCATGAACTTTTGCATGAAGATATGATGATCATACTGGCATTTTATTTTATGAAAACAAAATACCCTAATAAAATGTGATATATATTATATATATGAATATGTCTGCTGCTTCTACTTTTCAGTATTTCACAGATTATTTTGAAAGTATTCAGTATGGCTTCTGATGACCGAAGACAAGAAGACAGAACATATGCAGTTTTGACTGCAGATTCTATCAATACCATGGCTGAGTCTGCAGGACATCAGCCTTTAGCTCATGAAGTTGCTGCAGAACTAGGAGAGGATGCAAGTTATCGTGTTCGACAAGTTGTCATGGTTTGTAAACATTGTCGTAGCAGTATTTAGCATTGGGCTTCATGTATCTTCCAAGCAGATCAGAATATGTGATGATAGCACTTTACATTTCTTGGGGTTTTTCTGTGTTTCAAAGTCAAAACTTTTTTTTTTAATTTTTAAATAAGTCACATAATTATTATACATTTGAAAATGAGGGTAAAATATTTATATTTAATTTACTCTCTCCTTAGAAGATTTTTGAGTGAATATTTTATTAGATGTTTTTGCTGAAAACAGAAGTGAAGTTATCTCAGTCATTTGAAAAATTGCATTAATACCCAAAGAGAGTAGAGAAAGTAACAGTGTAACTTTTAGTTCCTGCTTCTGGCAATGTATTTCTCTAAAGAAATCTTGTGAGGAGTAAGAGTACTTTGACATAAATTAGCATGCAGTATGGCTTACAGTTCAGATACTTCTTTTTAAAGATTTTAACCCTTTTCTTGCCAAAAAGGTTTGAAGGGAAATAAACAGTACGTAATATGTCATGCCTTGAGCTTTTAGAAGTTAAAGAGAAAGAAAAAAGGCATCATCTTATCCATGACTCCTGAATGAAATCAATATTATCAAAATATTCACAGTCAAATCCTAATTATGTCTTTAGGTACTGATTTAGATCCTCGGCAGGCAAACTGTTAAATTGGATTTCAAGTGACAAGTCACCTGAATAATTTTATCTAATTGTCAGATCAAACCAGTTTCTTATTTGTTAATTGAATTGTCTTTAATCGCTATCATGTTTCTTGCATGAAAACCTCTGGGGTGACACTCTCATTAGTGAATTGAAAAATAATATATCAGTATGGGTCTGTAACGAATCATGATTATACCTGTTGGGTACACGCGAGTGTGTGTTGTGAGTGATGTTTAGCGGATCGTAATTGTATCATATACAATAATATACTGGGCCCATGCAAGTGTGTGTTGTGGGCGTGCGTATGCTGGCCCATGGAGATACTGAGTCACCGAGCGTGGCTGGGATACTCTCTAAGTGTTTTGTACAGGATGGTTCTAGTCAGATCTTGTGCGTGTATTATGTCATGTGTGTGGGCACTACATCACGTTCTATGTGTGTCACGATAATAGTAGTGATGACTAGTATATTCAAGATAGTTCGAGACTGTGAGAACTTAAAGCTTCGGGAGAGTTTAAGGCGGGCTGGTGTCTATATAAGGGCTCAGCCGGAGAGAAAGTGCAGAGAGAGAAAATGCAATGCAGTGAGTGCCATATGCATCGGAGTTAGACAGCTGCCCTGAGGTTTGTATTGTTACCAAGCACCTGCAATAAATTCTCCATCATTTTGACGTCGAGGATTCCTATTCTTATTTCTCCGTTCCTGTGTGTGTCTTGTCCATATCCACTGCCTGATTACCACTTACAACGTCACAGCTAACATCCATTCACATTGAAGAGTTCATGACAGGGTCTAAGAATTAATTATTTGATGATGTTTATCATGAGCTGTTTAAGAATGTTGATGCCATATGCTCTTTATTAATATGGCTATTAAACTATCTGTGCAGCTTGCAACCCAATACATGAAGCATTGCAAGAGACGTCGAATGACCACAGAAGATTTCAATAGAGCTGCCAAAGAACTAAATTTGCTGGTGGGTATGAAAAGCCCTTGTTGTATTAAGAGCAGAGCAGATTTTTTTTTTTTAAGCTTATTAGCAGCAGAATTATTATACTGTCTCAGGGTACATATTTCAGTGAATATGTCTTTATAGTGTCTTTATAGTTTGTATATTATTGGTAAATCATTTAATGTCAACTGTCAGAAGCTATCAGGAGCTATCATAATGTTTTGCAATTCTTGATTTTAGCATTCTCTGCAGTGTAGATATAATATGTATTGTTCCCTGATAATAATTAAACCTCCGACATGTGTTTTGAGAAAGAGGAATTGTTTGTGTCATTTGTTATACTTTGTATTTACAGCCTGTTCATGGTCATGGATCACAAGAGCCAGCTCCATTTAGATATGTAAAAGATGCTGATGTTTACTGTGTTGATGATCCTGAAGTAAATCTTTGTGATGTTGCCTTGAGCAATTATGTTCCAAAACAGATAGGACAGCCTTCTATCAAAGGTAAGGTGTTAGGAATGCTAATTCTTTACTAGCTGAATAATAACATATCCTGCCAAATCAGAAATATCCAATTGAAATTTGTTTTATTCAACATTACAGCACCTGTTTACTTTGCACTCTTGCATATATAAAAAATTTAGAATGGCATAGCTACATTTGCTACTGACCATGCTTCTGTGTTACAGTAGATAATTAGAATGATATCAAACAAATGTTTTGGAAACAACTTTTAGCTGTGTGAGGACAGGGATCTACACATCAGCTTAAAGATTAGATTGATGTGTTCTTTTGTAACACCAGTCCTCCACTATGTTCATGAATCATAGGCCCTCACTGCAGACATCAAGAACAAATGGAAGTGCAGCACAGACCTCCACTCTTGGTCTGACATCTTCAAGTTAGTTTCTTGAAGATCATGTGACAAAACCTGAGCTGGATGAAGACTGGTGGAGAAAACTATCTCACTATTATAGAATGTAGAAAAACAGAGCAATCCTGTTATCTCACTACATTTGAATTATCACCTATATTACTTTGTGTATAAATGTCTTGGGATGAAGTTTTATAGCAAAATATTTTTGGTATTGTTTGAAATTTGTGGAACAGTGGTCGCTGTCTAAGAACCTGCCATCTAAGACCCTAGTTTACCTAGGAACCCGCTTCTGCTGCGAAATGGAATTTTTCTCCATAATTCACTTCTTTAAGAACTGAATCCCAAATAGATAATCTGTCTAAGAACCCGGGTCAAGTGGTATAATGTCATGTCAAATTGTCCACTTCAGAGATAGCTCACAGTGCAAGGTGCGTAGTAAAATGGCTAGAAAGTGGAGATATGAGACAGGGATATGAGAAGGGAGAGTGTTGGAGGATGTATGACTGCATAGTCAGGCCACAGGTGAACTAGCCCATAAAAACCATTGTTTGACAATGCATGCCCCCCCCCCTATCTGACTGATTAGACTGACTTTTTTTTCTTTTTTTTTTCAATCAAAAGGATGTAACATTTAAGTGGTCTGCATAGCCATTCTTG
>JBCEWB010062800.1:0-13603 GCA_039654565.1 Peronia peronii
ATCTATCTATCTATCTATCTATCTATCTATCTATCTATCTATCTATCTATCTATCTATCTATCTATCTGTCTATCTGCTATGAAAAAGATATTTTAACCTAGGCATGACAATCTTGAAAATCGTGGTAGGAAATTGATTAATTAAGTGTTGAATAAAGTCTGGGATCTAGATATGTATAGTAACCGGAATATTTCAGCTCTACAGTTTAGCGGCCGCAGTGCAGATGTGAGGCAGCAGATGTTCTGAGCACTTTTCACGCATGCAAATTGGACGGATTTTATTGATCATCGAAACAGTAAAAATAATGATACAAATTAATACTCACGTGTCACAAATGAAACAACGCAACTGGTCGATAATTAGAAATGAGTTGAAAGTTCTTCGCATTGTTAATAATTTGCATAACTGATGAAAGGAAACAGAACCATCAGACGGCATCGATAAGCTTTCGTGATTTCTAGTTTGCGACTGTGGGCGATTCACAGTTATGGCCCGAAAAAGCGATACAGTTTTTTGACTATCACGGATTGTTAGCGCAGGCTACCTATCACTTCTTCGTGTTCTCGAGGTTAAATAAGCAGGTAGGTGAATTAGTTCTAACATTCAAGTTGGTTGACTACTTTAGAAGTACGTTTCCAATGGTGATCTTAAACAAAACCTGCTTCTTTAGATTTATTGCTAAAACTAAGTTAGCTCTATCCCCACTACTGATGCGGTATTTTCTTACATTGGTGCCGTAGTGATAGTTAGGCTACTATAAAAATTATAGGCCGTTCTGTCCTGCTTCTGTGATGCCTTTCACGACTGAATCTGTTTGACGAGCATGGCTTATTGCAGTGTATGCACGATAAGGGCAGCGTTTTCCTGCGTTGTTTCCATAGCTCATCAGTGATACTCCGTTCTTTCTCGAATTTGGAGAGACCAGAGAGCATCTTAGGCCTCCCCATTCCTCCCCCAACCACCCCCCCCCCCCGGCCCCAGTGAATCTTGATTCATTTCTATTTATTTTTATGTACGGTAGCCTACATGCGCAGGCTTGATTCAGCAGAATGCAATCTAGATCTAGAAGCTAGACTTACCTCCACTAGCCACGAACAGGGCCCCAAACAAGATAATAATTAGGCTGGTCATTATTACGGAGTCATCATTGGACAATATCAAAATGAAAATATTTATCGACCATCGGACTGTTAAAGCATCGTGTTCTGTTCAGCATCAGAATAGGCCTGCCAGACAACACACTTTCAAGGTAGTTTGCACAAGTGGATTTCTGTAGATAGTTGTTGTTTTTTTTTAATGTATATACATGTATAAAGAATAAATTGTGTGTGACGTAGCGGTACGCATGTTTCTATAGCAACTTCTTACTCTTTTTTAGCTCTTACAGCAAAGTTTCTCACGTAGTCAGCCACTAGATCTAAATGATTTTTCCTTACTTCTCCGTTCCTGTTTGTTGTGGATCCCTTTCTTTGTCTTCGCTCTTCTAAACAAGAGAGTGCTCATAACTTGATATTCAGGTCAAAACATAAAAAAAAAAAAAAAATTAAAAGCAATAGTAATAGGGTATTACTAATTCAATTAATTACGGATATTAAAGTAACGGTACGGAGACAAGAATGGCCAAAACAGAAGAAGCGGGGGGGGGGGGGGGGGGAGGAACTGTCAGCTGAATAGAGAATCAAAAATTAATTGAGAGAGAACCACATGGCCCTTTGAACATTAATTCTCTATATCATTTTTTCAGACTCTATGTCTGTTTGCTCAATGTGACTTTTCTACAAAGTTCAGTGTGATGACACATTTGCAGGTTTTTAACTTGAATCTCTTTTTTCGCATCTAGTAATAATATAAATCTTGGACCATTATAGGTTGGCATTACACCGAAGTTCAGTGTCATACTATCGTTAGGTGAACGAGAGTTACAGCCCATTGAACATGGCAGCCTGCGCGTTCATGCTTGTGGCCACATCACAACATCAATAACTACGATCGACATATCGTGTTGCTGTAATTGCATCTTTCTCGTCAGTAAGCTTTTTTGACACATACTTTCCATGCTTATTGCTATATTTTTTAATGTGTGCACAAGTTGCCAGTCTTTCAATCAGAAGAAGTCGATTGGATTGAGCGACAGTCAGATCTACGGTTATCTAGACTCTAGTATTACCACTTTCAGTCTCCTGAGGCGTGTTCCGTAGCCAAGCGCAGCGCTTCGTGTGCTCGCCAAGCACAATGCTTGGCTAGGACAACTTACAGAACGGAGTGCTTGACAAGCACAAAACAGCTGTTTATAGTTGCTCAGCAATCCTCTTGTGTGTGATTGGAATTTATGTTCGATATAGACTTAGACGATTACATGACAATAAAATAACTGAATTTATCTCATTTCTGGAATTATTTAACAAGTTTTCATTTGGGTTTGGTAAATTTTGAGTGGACATCGATACTTTCCGCTTACTTTCCATCCAATTTTTATTGGTGAAGGAGTCTTTAACGTGCTAAACAGTCATGATTTATCAATCTGAAATAGATCTAGCTAGACGTCAGCATTTCTATGCAAGAAGTCGACTGAAAAAAAAAAAAAAAAATCTGGTCTGAAACTTTCCCCATTCCCCCTCGTACCGTTCCGATTTTGGTAAGCTTTTCTCCTAATGTAGTGGTTGTCTCAGCCCCACGTAAGACTAGAACCGATGTTTTCAGGGAGAGCCGAACTCGAAACTCGTACATCACACCCACCGCCCCCTGAATCTTCAATGCCATTGGCTGTCTTGAATCGATGGGTGCCGCCATTTTTGCTTGCGAGGAGTAAACAGCGAGGCAAAAAGCTTGGGAGTGCTTGCCTATGGAACGTTGCTCGCCAAGCGCAAGGCAAAAAGCTTGTAAGTGCTTGGCTATGAAGCAGACCTCTGAAGATGTTGTTTTGGTGGATGGTGACAGGTATCGAAACTCACCGCTTCATTTGCTTATATGAAAACTTGTTCAAATGTATTTTTGTATCCTTATCATCCATGTCGCAATGACATTGTAATAATTATTATCAAAGCCCACCATTTCACTTGGTTGCAAAAACCTGGACACTAGATCTAGTGCTGGACATCGATCTGAATTTTGATCAACTGGATTTCCAAGTTACCCATTGGTAATAACTGGGTCTGTACTAGATTTCAGTCCTTTTTCATCAGGGCAGCAAATCTCAGTCTGATTTCTGAGCTAAGTTTCATGAGTACAGCATCCATTTGGCTATCTAATGTATAACAAACTTTTGGTCTCGTCCACCCTATCGCGCCCTCAGTGGCAGTCATGTGCCTGTATGCACTACGTGTGCATAGCACACACATTTACTTCAAGTCTAGCAACTCCTTGTCACATGTGTTACATCTAGTTACGAGGAGCAGTCCTAGTCATCATGCTCCAAATGCTAGGAATACTTTTCCTGTTCATGGGCAACTTCTTCAAACACCAACAACATAACTATGTTTCAAGCACAGTTTGCAGTGCCGTCTGTTGAAGCCTTGATGCCCAGGTTGTAGTGAATGAGCAAAACCAGCCAGATTGGCATTTTATCCAGTTTGCAGATGCGGCCCGAATGATAGTACTAGATCTAGTCCATTGATTTTCAACTTTTTAGTCCCATGCTCCATATGTCTCGCGGCCAGTCGAAAGGAGACATAAGTCGCTGGGCTAGAATGCAGAAATTGGGCTTTGAATGTGATGAGAGGGGTCAGGCATCGAAATTTTTTTATTGCAGAAATCGAAAGTGCATTCAGTTCTGAACAAGACAGTATCAGTCTTACCCTCGATTTTTAAATATATTTCATCATTAAAATCGGGTTTTTGTGAGGTTGGTATGTAAAGTTATGCATTCGACTGTTCATTTAAACTCGATTTTTGCAGAATTTCGGTCATTGCTGGGGGTCCCTCCTTGTCTCTTTAAACTGCAATATCTCTGGCTAGAATAAAGTTAGCTCAGAGCTTTTTTCACCACCTGAAAGGGTATGAAATATGTTTTCATACGTCTCATTTTGACTGGCAGCAAGACATATTTCACCATCATTCCCCCCTTTCTGAGATTGTTTGGAGAGCTCGATAGCTAATAGTTTGAGTCTACCACTTAGTGCCAATCTGTGGTCCCAATTCCTCCGTCTGAAACCTGCCCTCAAGGCCCTACTTGCACGAAGAGTGACAATGTATGACTATTACAGTGATTGTGGCTCTCCCCTGCTCACTGTGATGGAACACCTTTGATCGTTTACACAAACGCAGCAGTGTATCGAGATAACCACCAGGAAGGAGGTTGAAAGACGAAACAAACTCACTCACAGCAGTGTAGGCCTAAATCTAGTGCTCCACTACTCCCCACCCCCCCCCATTTCACATCTAGCACCCCTAGATGCAGTGGCAGAAACAACAAACTACACTAGTTTCTCTTCACAACGCATAACATATATAGTAACATTAAAGGAAGAGACAAGACAAAGCCAGTGACCCTAGCCAGCCCACTCGCCACATGGCAAAGAGGGCTGGGAAAATGCAGCAAAAACTCGGTTACTTGGCTTGGGCTTTGGAATGGGTACCTGAAAAAAGATCTGAATTTCCGCCCAGCACTTTTGGACACCAGCTCTGTTGTATGGTCTTGGCTTATCTCTACAATGGAATTGGATCCAGTGGCAGATCAGGCAGACATGATTACTGTACTGCTAACTACTCCTACTGTCAGTTAAAGGCTATCTGTATCTGTGCATAAAGTATATATCTATTGTATCCATAGTTACATAATGTGCCAGGATGACAGCAACTCCCTATGAACAGATACTCCCAAGGTTATGCGCTTGCATGTGTGAGACAGTACATGCTACTAGACTTGAACTGGCAATTGAAATCATGCACCTAGAGCATTGGAAGGCAGTAATCGGTATGTGCCATTTTCCACTTCTGAGTGGGACTTCCGTTTTAGGGATAAGCCAGGACCTAAGGAATCAGTGACAAAATTTCCCCATTTTTTTTTTTCTTTTCTTCATATCCTCATGTCACAATGATATAATATTACAAACATTGGAAGGACTCTGCAGTCCAAGCGAGTATTTATTTAATGTAGTGTTCAAAGAAAGCCATACCTTTTCTTGGTTTCGTCTAAGAAACCACCACCTAAGAGACCAGACTGCCTGTGAATCAACCTCTGCTGTGAAATAGAAATTTTTCATATCCTTTCATATTAATTCATATTGTTTTGGTACATTAATTCTCTGTTTTGGAACATTAATTGGAAAATTAATTATATCATTTGTTCAGACTCTAGAGGTCTGTTTGCTCCATGTGAATTGGCAGACAGGAATCTGCACAACAGTTGCTTTTATACATAGTGTCTATATAAGTCAACAGAATGTTATCAGCAGTAGATCTGACCATCAGTGTGAACCCTCAGTCTTGATTTGGGAAGTTGACGTTTTGGTTATCAATGGTGACTACCGACCCTTGTTTCTTTTTCATTTTCTGGATTTTCACCAACTGGGACGCTGACTAGATTTGTTTACTGTTGTGATACAAGCCTTGGTTGAAGAATGCAAAAACAAGAACCAGCCTATATGAAAATTGTCTGCATGTGAAACTGGAGACATTGTACATAGGCTTAAGATCCAGGCCCAGTATTCAAGAGTTGTTTCAAATCACTTCAGGGAAATGTTTGAAAACCACATGTAAATAAATTGATGAATCAGATGGTTTTAATAGTCGTGGGGCTGATCTGTATGTTTTATTTTCAGTGTTACTTTGTGTTTGTAGAAATCTACTTCTGTTAGGGTTGAAGATTCTAAATAATTTCTGTTTGAGTCACCTTTGATCTGAGCAGTCACAGATTGGGTGAGATGATGCAAGTGCAGACACTGGGTTTGTATACTGTTTACAGCGTATACCGTCTGTTCAAAACACAGGCTCATTGTAAATCTAGATGCTTCAACATGAGTGGTAAAATGACGTCTGTGACCTTTTCATTTTTATTATGTTTATAGCCTTTCAGTCCCAAGGAAAAAGAATTATCACAGCCATAGGTATGTGTCATGCTTGATGAGAAGAACTTTCTGAGAGTAGAAATTTTGAATTTGTTACTTTTGCCTGGACAGCAGCATCTTGATGTACTCACCATCCGATTTTTGACTGCCAAAAGTTCTTTAACGTATATGATATACACACAGGAATTCTGAAATACATTCACTCTTATCTGAGAAGGCTAGATGTCAAACTTCCCTATCCAAAAAGCCAGGAGACCCATTGAGTCCCTCAAAAAAAAAAAAAAAACAGGTTCTGTTCTTTCCCATATTCCCCATGAGGATTTGAGTCTATAATATTTTTCACACTGTCATTGAAAGGCAGATGCCAAACCAAACACCTATGTATGACCTCGATGTCTTGTGCCAAGGGCAAATGAGTCAGAAGTCATGCCAGGCGATTTCGACCTACTGCTGTTTTTAACTATCTTCTGACTCAGATGCCCCCTTTTTTTTTTTTTTTTCACAAAGTGAAAATTTAATTTTTTTTAAGATGAAAAAAAAAATGGTATCAGAGTTGGAAAATAGTCAAAAGCGCCTGTAGTTTGAAATTGCCCTTTTGACTCATTTGCCCTGGGTGCAAGACATATGTATAACAGTTGCATCAATCTTGGTGTTTTCTTTGTGAAATGAAAGTGGAGTAAAGAGGAAGTTCAAGATGCAAAGATTAAATTGTTTCTTACATTGTACGGCCCAAATAACCCTCCAGTTCTGTTTGGTCCAGATGGGAGAAATAGATGCTGCAATACTAAAAACAACAAAGGAAAGGAATATCAGCGACAGTGATCAAGTAATCAGGTTCACTATGTGCCTAGAAAAAAATTTGTACAAAATTCCAAAGATGGGGGAAAAAAACTCATTAGATGCATAATCACATACATACGAACAATTGAAGCAAAATACTGGTGGCACAATAGAAATTGAATTTGTGCAATTAAAAAATGAAATGTGTTATTTTTATTGCATCAAACTATTTCATTAACACTGGTTATTGAGAGTTACAGTGTCACATAAATGAAGGATGGGAGGGCAATGAATTAATTGTGTCTGTGTGGTGGGTTAAATATTGAAGTGTTGTCAAGAAGTGGAGTCGGGTGTCTTAGTTTGTAAATCAAGTGTCATTGTGTTGTCATTGTGCTCTCTTATTACCTACATTTGGTGAAGCTTTACATCTTTTAACTCGCACACATGAGGGAAACTACTTTGTTTTTTAAACAGATAGCTAGTAATGATTTAGTGATAACCGAATTAGAATGAGCTCATGTCCATACTGCATTAAATTAAAGTTACGGTTATGGTTTTGTTACTCATTTCACCCTCCTGCGGATGGTTGTCTTGTGAATTGAAGTGAATAATCAGTACTGTGAACTAGTTCATTATGTTACATTGGGCAGTTTTCCAATGCACTGTAGGTTAATTGTTCCAGAAGGTTAACATGATCATTATTGCCCCGACAAAGAACCAAGCGGGCTCGAAAATTTGGCTAGCGATATTAGTTTATTTTATTAACTCAATTCAAAATTCTTCATAGTGTTTTTTAACTTGTAACTGATGTATTTGATTAGTTGCTGGTGCACAGTCATCTTAATTTTATGACATTTTTTTGTAAAATGATCATACAGTTAATCATATGGTTAGGGTGAATGATATTGTGATCAGATGTTTGCTTAGTGGTATTTTGTAGCATAAGTATATAGTATGAGATACAAAGCTAGCTATTGTTCCTGTTTCCATGGCCTATAAAAAAAGCTGCATCAGCTGTTTTGCTTTAATGGTGATTGATAAACTGAGACATGCTGTTATTCGGGACATGTTATCTTCTTTTTCATGTTTGTTTTTTTATATGTGTTTGTTTTTTTGTTGTTTTTTTTTATTTTCATGTATATGGTCTTTCATTTCTAGAAACAAGGATTATTTTGGCTATATGTGCATGCCCAGTCTGGTCTGTAGAAATTTGTAATTTTGGATAAGGACGTCTCTGCCTAATATTTATCCGAATTTTTAACTGCCAAAGGTTCTCTAATGTGCATATTACGCAAAGGACCTCTGGGATATATCTTTATCTGAAAAGCTTGACTCCAGGCTTCCCAACCCAAGAAGCCAGGGGACTGTTAAGTCACTGAAAAAAAGCATGCAGATTCTAAATCTTTCCAGCCTTCCAGTAAGATTCGAACCCATGATATTTTCACTGCGGGGCAGCTGCCTAACCTCTTGATCATGACATCCCCCACATATGCTAGTTGACTCCCTGTGCTGTTTTTGTCAGAGTGGCAGTGGCGCATTGTTAAACAGTACAGACACGAGGATGAAGTAGTTTTATATTGGTAAACATTATGTTTAATTTCTGGGAAAATCTCCCATATTTAAGTCAATAAATGATTATCATGGAATAATCAAATCACACACTGCTATGGATTTCACAGCTGTTCTGTCCCCTACTTAATACTTAACCTGATCTTAATCCCCACTTTTAGCAGCAAGGGCAAATGTCAAGGGGTGGAATGTTCATGGAGGATTGAATGAATGAATGCTAAGATTAGCTATGTGGACTGCAAGTTTTATGTGCTCTTTCTGCATGACTGGGTCCTGTGAAAAGCATTAAGTAGTTCATAAAATAATGGGTCATAGATTAGCAAATATAACGGAACCACAAAATATGCTCAAATCTGTGACTGAAATAGCATTAGTTTACCCATAAAGTATATGGTGCCTGTAGACTCAAGCCTGGTATAGTTGTTTCAGAACAAAAGTCTGTTATAGGATCTATGTGCCTTGGTGCATTATTTTGAAAAGGAATGTCATTTTATGGTAAAGGCATTTCAGATGAAATGCTTCTGCAAAATTCTACCCTGTGCCAAATTAAACAGTGGTGAATACAGTGAATTTAGTTATGCATTTTGAGAATAACTTTTAGGCCACATACGATTCTGTTAGCTTATTCAGATGTTATAGATTGTCATCATGCATTTTTAACGTGCATAATTTCTTTGGGTCTCTGTATATTTGTGACTCACTTATTGCAAAGGAGTGACGATTGATTCTCCAGTGATTGTCAGATTATGCTGAAGGCTTACCAGAGCTCTTGATGTAGTGGAGTGTGTCTAATTTGACGAGAAAATAATCAGCCCAGATTGATCTACTATGAGAAGTTGATTATTTATCTTGTCATTTATTGTCAGTAATAAAATAACAAAAGGAAATATATATTTCTGATATCAGATACATAACCTGTTTGCTTTCAAAACAAAAATGGTTAAAAATATGTGAATCTAGTTGTGAACCAGTGTTAAGTAGGAGAGGTATTGAGGCATTACAATACTGTAGAAAGAAAAAAAAACTGTGATCGAGCCTTTACATTAAAATACTGTTTTGTTTGTTGTTTGTTTGCTTCTTTGTTTGTTTTGTGTATGTTTATTTGTCAGTGTTCTAGCTGAGGATATTTTCTGAGGGCGATTGCACACATTTCCATTCATATTGTTTTAAAAAATTTAATTTTGTTTTCTTCAGCAGATAGTGGGATTGTTGTCAACAAGGCTGACAGTTGCAGGAAATCCTAGCCACTTTCACATTAGTCAAAGAGGACCTGGAGATCACAGAATTTAACCTAGAAGAGACAGAGCCATGGCGAGTGTGATTGTAACCAGTAGTCTACGCAGGCTGGTCTCCCTATCAGGACCCTTAGTGCAGACTCTATGTGTGAGGGATAACTAGATTATGTTACACATTCCTCAGTGAGGAAATCAAATGCTAACTCATTTCTTCCCAACTTTATTGTAGCTTTGCAGCCCCCTTTCTAATGGGGCTATCTCAGCTATCATTTCTTCCCTAAATCAGTAGTAGACTTAAATATAAATTTTCCTCTGGTGAGGAAATTGACTGCTGATTCATTTTATTTCTTTCCTAAATCAGTGGGAGACAGGGATGTGCACTTCCTAATAAGGGAATACAGCTAAATCATTTCGCTCCTAAACCAACATTACTTAAGAAGACCTAGAAGCTTGTGGTCTCATTTACTGCCACCAAGTACCCAAACTCAACCAATAGAAGTTGCTTCAAGGCCTGATTAGGGGCTCTTGAGCTTTAGGTTAAGGTCTGTTAGTTTACAGTAGATTTACTCTCATGCTCAATGTTTGACCTAGTGTTTCATTTGGCACATATGCCCATACTATTTGTGGCAGACCATGACAAGAAGCCTCTTTTTAAATGAAATCATTGTCTTGTCTGCAGTTGTTCCCTTGGACCTGTATTGCATATAAGTAGCGAAATTGTCACTTGACATTACTTATTGCATTTTTTAAAAAAACAACATGGACTCATCCAAAAATATTTCAGTGAGTTAACTTTCCATTGTCTCATGAGAATCCTTTACTTAGTAGTAAAATTGTATACTTTCCTCTCACATCTCTAAGTGATTTATTTAAAAAACAATAAATCTTGTCATGATCTGCTGATCATCATTGCTTGTCACTTTTTTCAGTCCATGGACCAAAGATCTTCTATCAGTCAGATTTCATTCCACAAATAACTTCTCTTTCACGCGGTTGCCCAAAATCTTTTCCAGGAGATCCATGATCTACACACAGTGTCTGTCCATTATGGATTCCATTTATGAGCCAGTATTTTTGCTGCTTTTTCATTATGTCCTTTGTATTATGATCTCAGCCTGTCATTTTCTTCTGCTATCTGGCTGGTCATTTCCCACCGCTTTAAATTCCTTAATCCCATAGCATTTATCAGTTTTTTTAGAAATCAGAGATGGATGAAATTAATCTTACTTGAACCCATTGTCTTGAAACTTGTGTTGAGGCATTGTTTCCTGAAAATTGTCTTCAGAATTGTTTAAGTTTGCTAGGTTACAAAACTTGTCAGCATATCTAAGATTCAACCCTCTGGTTGTGAACTTATCTTCATACTGTTTTTTTTTTTTTCTTTTACAGCAAGCTACAAGCAGTCAACAGCCTCCCAGTCACCAACGTGACTTCTCCACCTCCTCACCTCAGTCATTTCCTGACAAGAAACAACTGAACCCAGGTGTCTTTTATGATGCTATAAGAGACACAGGAATTCATTTCTTCTGTGGGGTACCAGACTCTCTGCTTAAAGGTATATACTTATAAAATTCAGCCATGTACTGATTAAATTTTCTGTGAATAATTATTTTTGTCCATACTTATAGCCTCTAGTTTAAAATGGCATAAGCATCATGATAGGTGGTAAATATTTATATGTCAAGTGTGCAGCATTAGTAGCCAGTAACTTAGCTACTTCTTGAACTTGTTCAAACTAGTATGTTGGACTTTGCTTTCCAGCACTCATACAGAAATCTGGAATAAGAAAACATCATAGCTTTTAAGTAAACTTATCAAAATGCTGGCTTTGTGAAAATTTGTAGAATTAGTTTGAACACATAAAGACTTTGCTTCTTAATGACAGCAAATACACTGTACATGTAAGGAACAGAACAGTCACACAAATGTATTCTCGTTCTTTTAGATTTCTGTGCTTATGTCACGAAGAACTCAGCAGACAAAGACCATATCATCACAGCCAATGAAGGAGCCGCAGTTGCTTTAGCCTCAGGGTATCATCTTTCCTCCGGTAGAGTTGCTATGGTCTATCTACAGGTAAGGCATGTCATGTTGGCATCATTAGTGACAGAGATGTGGTGACCACATGATGTGAATGTAACTTGAGTGCTGAGCGACTTGATAGCCAAGCATACCTGATCAGTCGTATTTGATTCAGACAGTGTCTTTCATCCCAGATCTTGTATTGCTCAGGAGAGGAATAAGTTACAATATACCAATCAAAATAAACATTTAGCCAAGAGGGATCCTCTGTTATCTTGTACTACTAAAGAAATTCACAGATAAGCTGAGTTTTGGTTCTTTGGAAGTATGTGAGACAGACTAGATTTGCTTGAAAACCTCTATTCTGTATTTTACAATGAAAAGATTACTGAAGTTCAGAAGAGACTTGATAGACAATATTCCCTCCTATCCTCTGTGTGATGAAAGATTATGCTAATGTATTATTTGTCATTTAAATGTCTTTGAAAGTTAAATACTCTATGTTGTTCTCTAAAAGTGAGATGTCCTTTGCAGTATCTTCGTCTCTAATTTCACTTACTATATACTTTATTGAACGGCTCCATTTTGTAACTTGTCTTAAGTCTGTCTCATCTGCCCAAATTTTTTCTCAGCCATCGAGTGACTGGTTTCTATTCTGAACTTGTCTTTTCAGAACTCAGGCTTAGGTAACATGGTGAATCCGCTGATGTCATTGGCCAACCCAGCGGTATACAGTATTCCAATGCTGCTGCTGATTGGCTGGCGAGGAGAGCCAGGGGTCAAGGATGAACCGCAGCATATAGCACAGGGAAGGATCACCATGGATATGCTCAGTACGTGTGATTTGTCTACTGTCTAAGGCTCAAGATGACTTATCAGTACACTAAAGTGATAGCACTGCTGAATTTTGCTCATCTCAAATGTATCATGTAGTTATTTAACTTCATGCCATAGTATCTTCATTTTAAACAAAATGTTAAAAACAATAAAACAGACAAGCATAATGAAGAAAATAAATGTCTTGCACCCGTGGCAAATGAGTTTGAAGTTGTGTGGGGCGATTTTGAGCAACGGCCATTTTTAGCTATTTTCTGACTCAGATAGCAAATTTTTTTTTTTTTTTTTCAGGTTGAAAAGGGCTAAATTTTGATTTTGTTTAAAAAAAAAAAAAAATTTTAAAACTGGTGTCTGACTTGGAAAATAGTAAAAAATGTCTGTTGCTCGTAATTGCCAGCACGACTTTCAGCTCATTTGCCTTGGGCGCAAGACAAATGAGATTTCCATAGTTTTTTATCTTTTTGAGCTATTCAATATCTGAATGCAGATTATGTCATCATTTGGGCTGGTAGCTTAAACATCACTGACCTGCTTACAATCATTTTGTAAAAATGTCTTAAAATATCAGAAGACTGTGTGGAGGCAACTAAGCAAATACACCAAAAAGAAGTAAATAACAATATAAAGAACTCAATGTGGTAGAAATTAAATAAGTTGATATCACTTAGCCAAATTTTCAAACTCTGTTGGCTCTTCTTCAGGGAAAGAAAGGAAACATATAAACTGTAAAAAGGATATTGCTGAATATGAATGTTAATTTGATGATTTGCTTATTATGTAGAGAGGGCTGTCAATTTTTAAAAAAAATAAATGAAATGGTATATTTTAGAACAATTAGAATTTATACCTCCCAGTTAACAATGGTCAAATGAATCTGTAAGATTTTCATGTTGTCGGTCTTCTTTATTCCTTTGGTGCTCTTATTTTTTAAGATTTATCTCTAAGAGTGACATCACTAGACATTGTGTGTTCTTTACTTTGGAAACAAAATAATTGTGCTCTCATTTTGATTATGTGGTAGGGCCAAAACCATCAGTCTAATATCAAAGATACCAAAGAGTGACTTACAGGAATACCTTAAAGGGGTAGTGCAACATCATTTTGTTGTGTCAAGTTTGTTTTTGTTTTTGCCTCAGATGAAATGTTACGGTTAT
>JBCEWB010062811.1:0-13602 GCA_039654565.1 Peronia peronii
TGCCACTGATGACTTTAATATGTTCTCATTTCAAGTCTTATAATTCCTTCCTTCTTCAACTCTTTGTTTGAAGATAAGTGTGCACTCATGTCCTCGTACCAATATCTATCAATACAAGCGCTGAATCTTGGATGGGCTTATATTTAAAATATTGTTCTTAAATTCCCCGGTCGCCAGTATAATTATGCATTTCATTCCACCATAATTTTTTTAATTCGGTACGTGGGAAAGTCATGGATTTTCCAAAAAATTCAAAATTTGAAATGTTGTTATCGAAAATTCCCTCTATATTTTTGGGGGGGGAGGGGGAGCGGAGGAGGATTGTTTTGTTTTATTTTCATGTCAAATTTCATCGCGATTAAAAAAAAAAGTAGGTCGCATAATTGTGCAAAAAGACATCATTTTGAGAAAAACGCATTGAATTTTTTTTTTTTTTTTTTTGTCACGAGAGAAATAGTCAGAAGGAGCTTTTGACTGGGCTTTCATTCTCAAAAACATGTTTGCTTCACATACTAGAGTTCCCTCTGTGCTTTTCATGCTTATTCTGTGTTTTGTTCTGGACCTCTACTCACATTTTTCCTCCATTTTTGCTCTTTGATCCTTGTCAATAGTGTCACTTCACGGTCCTGGGAGGCCCATACATGGCTGCCATATCTTTGTCGGTCAAAACCGAGATTGTCTTGACCCTTGCTATGAAGGATAGTCTACTACTGTGCTATAAAGCATCAGAAATAGGATAAATTCTATTCTCATTAGATGGTGGGAAATTCATTTTATGCACTTGGTGAAAGCTTTCGCTGATATTCGGCATGTTAACGTCGCAGAAGGTCCATCGCATCCAGTGTCCAATCCTGGCATTTGGACCTCCGATATTGGTGGAGAAGAACATAATCAAATCTTTTCTGCATCATTTGAAAGCAGCCAGATAAATTTTAATGATCTACCACTACATGTCTTTATAGAGTCCCGTCTGAGCCTGGGCCTGGATGGCAGAAGTTGCTGAATAAGTGAAAGAATTACAACTGAAAAATTCCTCGACTGGCAAAACTCTGATTAATACTCTTCCATTGGTATATTAATCTAGGTATTTTTTCTGTCTTTGAAATTATTTGTTATTTGGGTGTTTAAATGATGCCATATTTACAAAAATTAACATCTCAAGTCAATGCACATCTATAGTGATCTGAGTACTGGTGATCACATTATTAGAACCAGTGCCAAATTAGCATCTATTGGGACCTTGTAATTCGAGCAGGTATGAAGAGCTCTTCCCTCCTGGGCAATGTTCCTCCCATCTCCCCCCCCCCTCCCTCCCCCTCCCGTCCTCGCCCATAGAAAAAACTGATTTCAACATCCTCAAGGATTAGGGGGATCCCTAAGCGGAAACTTAATTCCTTTCACAGAAAATTTGACACTGGCTAGAGGACTAGGTCAGTGAATCCGTTATCACCTGTAAGAAGAGCCTACAACATCAACACTGACCGGTAAGCCTGTTGTCGATATCGCCAAAATGGGAGTTAGCATGTACATGAGAAATCGTGACTCGAAAAGGAAAGCAAAGAAACCCTTCACTTCTCATTTTTCCCTGCTTCCTCCCTAAACTGCCTCCCTTCTTCAAAACTCACTTTTGTGACGCAAAAAGGAAGGCAGAAAAATCCACAACCTTATTTTTTTTTCTCCTTCCCTCCTTCAGCCAAATGCACTTGCACGTTTGGTTTCAGCCCTCGGCCCAATCCTCGTGCTATACCGCCGTCAGTCAAAGTTTTCCTATCTCCGCCAGTAACATGCCAGAAGATCCCTTCAGTCTCAAGGTCGGCATGGATGAGCCGGCTCATCCCCAGCCGATGCCGTGTGAATACAAAGCGCTCAGCAAACACACAATGAACGCTTGCCCCAGGAGTCCAACACTTGACCAAAGGCCGGGACAGTTATGTGAGAGCGCTGATTTGTGGCGATACCTCCCTTCTGTGCTAATACACTTTGACTGGTTTGACATTGTTAAGATGGTGTGACTTTTTTCATGCATTTCTCTGTATGTGCTAATGGACCCTGGGGAAGGTTATGGCATGAAGGTCGAGGCTTTTCTTGTTGCTGCTGATGTCACTGCTTTTGTTGTGATGTCTTTGTGTGTATGTAGCGATGGGTGGGACAGTGGCGAGATGGTTTGATCACTTCGACGTTTTCAGCGAGCGAAAATTGAGACAGAGTACACGAATTTAAGGGCAATGAATTTTATGATGACGAACGGATTTTATATTTGCTTTCCTTGTTACAGCATAGTGTTTTGAGCATAACACTTTGTATGTTAGGAGCATGATAAGAAGTTTGTGATATGTCCAGAAACGCTCAATGAAATAAAAAAGTATCTACGTTAAAAACCTTCATATTTCTGTCTCTCATGGTTAAAAATCTTCCTCAATTACAGAGTTTCTGACTGACTGAAATGTCTCCGTATGTGCCTGAATGTCTTGATATCGAAAGTATTAAATATCATTGGCTATGTGGGGTTTTGATGAACCAGGCTGATATTGCTTCATGCAACTGAGGAAATACACCCGTACTTTGGATAGCAGTAAGCCCTAAAGCATAAGTGCGCAATGGCAGTACCGTAGCCAATGAGGTTTTACCGAGGCGTTGTTATTGCTAGTTGAAAACTATTATCGTCCTAAAGCATAACTTTTTGAGTTATCACCTTTGCTCCCAGTAGTCTTTCCCCTATGAACTTGCTGCTCGATACTGACCCAGCAATGAGGCATAAAATCATGTGATTTGTGTGTTTCCAACAAGAGTTCATGTTCAATATTTCTCATATTGCTTTATGATCAACTCCAGTTTGTAGTTACCGAGTTTGACAACTAGGGTTTAAAGTTCATGAGTTGCAGATTTGAGGGTTTTGGCTAGCCTCAACCCCCAGCAGGATACGATGTTTGTCAGTCTTTCAACCTTCCGATGCTGGTTAAAAACTCCCAGCATCATGATATAGTGAATGGCCCTTATATGTCCATTGTGTATATACACAGAAAGTACTTTTTTTTTTAATCAAGTGCTCAGTATCTGTTTCAGAACTAAAGCAGTTCTCAGCTGCAATAAGAAGTAAACGGACTACTGTACTGAACTGCTAATTGTAAGATCCAGTCAGAACAGCGCTCTGAACCGTCATTGTATTTTTCATGTGTATTCAGCGTATCTATATAATAATTGAGTAAAGCCAAATGAATGGGACACTTCTCTTCATTAGCCATACCATCTTCCGAGATGAACTTTTCTTTTAAAAATAGGCTATTTGGACCAGATTTAAAGTGCGTTCTTGAAATTTTCTTTTTCAGATCCAGTAAATCACAAACGTATGTTGACTGATTTTTTTTTCATCGATACAGAGAGATATTTAGAAAGAGAAACAGAACAATTCAAATTTTCTTCTCACATTTTCAATCCTGATGTTTTCGGGTGTAAGAGAAAGAAAATGAAGTTTGTCAACTTTCAAAACATGTTGGTCAGAGTATTGCGTGCATACCTAATTTTATAAAGACACCTACCTCCTCCAACACTTACAGGAGAGGAGTGTCCAAACAAACAAACAAACAAAAAGTACGGTTTTCTTGAATAACGGTAAACTAAATCATCCAAAACACCAACATCAAAGTGCGCACGCTTGTCATACACTTTGAGTGACCGGCCAATGGCGTAGTGTTCAGGCTATATTATATCGATATTGCGTTTTTAAAAAATTCCTACGAATATCGTGGGTGGTCTGCTAATAACCAATATGACTCATTCACAACAATTAGTGTTGGTAATTTTTAGGATTGCATCTGCTTCAGGTACATGAAGACACCTCAATATGACCCCTCAATATCGTCAGTACATGCGTATTTATTTGTTCTTGAATGATAAAGCGATATTTTAATCTAATTGTCTAGACCCAAAACTAGGAGATATAAACGAGAAGAAACTGAGCAAAGTTCTAGTCAAAGTTTGTGGTAGATATTTTAGGAAGATGTTAAAACAGCTGTTACGTCGTTTAGACAAGTATTTTGGAACACTTTCGAACTTGATAGAGACGCCAGTGCTTTCATGGGATGTCTAAACCTTTCAAAGATAAACGAAACAATGTATTGTTGGAGAGTCTATTTATATTTTAACACATCACGAAAATGTGAAAACACACGACAGAATGCACTTCAGTGCAGCCAAAGTGTGAGCATGTTTGGGTAGCTGAGGAAAGCAAAGCACAAGATGTCCGATATTAAACTTTTGATACTATTATGAGAACTTCCCGTTGTGTAAGAAGAGGGGCGTGTCAGAAAAATAGTTAAACAATAGGTGCTCAATACAGTTCAGTATTTTTGGGGCACACTAGATCTAGTCTCTGACAAAAATGCCGACGTGGAATCTTTTTCTGTTTCAAAGTGTAGTTGTTTTTTGTTTGTTTGTTTGTTTGTTTTTCAAAACAAAAAAAAAGTGATCAGTCAAACAATGTCTGTTCCACAAGTGACGTGAACAATAGCAACCGCTTCATGTGTATCTCCACGCTAGTATGTATGCAAAAGCCAGACTGTATCTTTTTAATCCAAACGTAGTTAAAAGAAAAAAGATCAAGACAAATTTAATGTATTAGGCCTGAATCTCGAATCTTCTAGAGTTTGTAATCATCTAAAGAAATGAGTCAGTAAGTTCGGAATGCTGTTCAATAGTCATGTCGGTTCATTTGATAGAAATACAGAGGTTTATCGAAAGTTACAATCAAAAGTTTATCTAGTGAACCATTTACAGAAAATACCAACACATGTTACTTAAAGTATTGGGCTTTGGGGACCTATCCATGTTTGATATTTAACCATATGTTTTAAAGCTGGATTTTCAACTGTCTAAACCTGATGTAGCACACTAGGCAGTTAACTGACCAGTGAGGACGTCAACTAATTAAACCATGAAAGTACCCTGTCATTTCCATATTTTTTTTTTAACCAAAACCATTGACCATGTATTCCTTTCTAAAAAAAAAAAAAGAAAAGAAAAGAAAAGGAAAGAAAAAACAAGAAAAAAAACACATGTTTTTAATCTGCATGCCCAGCAATCAAACTCGTATATGCAAAACTGTATACAATGGCCAGTCACTTATACCAACTGGATTAACCGTGAGCGGATCTAAATGTGACAATTCTATTCATTTAGGACTATGAATAAGTATTTTTGCTGTATATACATAAACAACTATGTTCAATTATGTTGTCCAAAAATAGAAATCTGGTGAGATAAACTGTAGAGTGACTAGGTCAAGTATCGATAATATATAACCTTGTAAATGTTCGATCATACCTATTTTTCACTACTGAAAACTCAAAGAGCGCGTCCATACCTGGTGTATAAATAGATGCTTAAATCTACCGGTCAGGCTACCAAAACTGGAAGAGACATAGTAAGGACGTGTTATCTACAAACGTGTAATCATTGGATTATCTCAGACGGACGTTCAGACATTGTAGAATATAGTTCATTAGGGCCAGATTCAGTGCATGTGCATGTTTGATATGTAAACAGATGTCCCTAATCTGAACTCCGAATTCAGTTCAATTAACGAAGACACGAGTCCAATAAAACTATGCTTGGACGAACGGACAAACAGCTACCTGTCGGATATTTCCTCTCTTCTTCCTCTTCTAGATTCTGTAATTTGTCCATAAAGTGCCCAAAGGGTCTTCAAGTGTAGTAATTCGTAAATGAAGAGAGAAAACGTTTGGACGGAGAGGGGAAAGGGGGGAAAGGGGGGGATAGCGGTTTGAGGCTGAAATTGCGGTGTAATGTTGACTGGAACGAGGTGCATGGGATTTGTAAGGATCTGAGTATTTTGGGATTGCCTTCTAAATTAACAGGAGGGCTAATTTGTATTGCCCGTCAAGAGCCCACAACTGGTGACAAATTAAACCAAATGACAGGACGTTCGGACAGAGGCTATTTTTTCTTTTTCTACTCCTGGGAAATTAGAGTCCCTCGACCTTTCATACACAAACAAATTCGCGTGCAGATATACAAAAAGCTGTTGCAATTGTTACCTGTGACAGTTTTATTTTTGACACATCTTTTATAAAAATACTTTTGCTATTTAAAATGTAAATTTTAAGATAGAGAGAAGAAAGGGCGAAGGTAGAGTGGAGGGGGGGTGGGGAGGGGAAGAGATAAATTGAGAGATAAGCCATCATTATAGTAATGTGTATAAACAGAGCTTAAGTCTTTTATGAGAGTCAACCGGAGGTATATTTGCTGAAGACCATCAAAGTAGTGTTTGGAATATACCTTTAGTAAAAAACTCAGGCCTCCGTATAAGAGTTTTCTCTGTCTCGCTCCTCCATTGGGAACTATCTGGATAACCCTTGCCCAAGGGTTTGCTACAAATTTTAGAGATCTCGAGATCAGATTCTGAATGGAACAGAATGTTTTCATAACAAAAGTATCAAAGAAATGTAGAAAATCCCACAAAAGTGTAATAATCTCCCTCTCCCTTCCTCTTCCTTCCACAGTTTTTCTCCCTCTCCTTCCTTCTCTATTATCGTCAGCTTATCTTCTTTCGCGGTAACGGAAATATTATGTTTTACTATCATAAATCTTCAGCCATTCAGTAGGAATTCATCTCCACCATCAACATTAGGCCAATACCTAACTCAGTAAAAAAGCGGACCATATCGCGTTAAGGGATTCTATGGTATTAAGAGGCCCTACGGCATTATTAGGTCAGGATATTTTCACAAACTTTATAGTGGGTCCGCCCCTGTTCGACGGATAATATAGATAGACTAAGCAAATGAAGAGGCGTAACTGTAAACCTTTCTTGCGTTCCACGGTTGTCCCGGATGTGAGTGATCGCTAATGGCCGGTAAGGGTCACGATTGCGCGATTGCTTCCCTCTAGTTTGTGGTCATAGCGTGATGTAATGGAGGACAGGGCGGCCTGACTGGGCAGTGAGTCGGTCACTTAGGATAGGACCGATATGACTAATTTGGTTATGAGGTCCAAGATGACTTAAGTTACAAATAAGTAACTTAGATGACAAAGAAAGCAGCTCTTTGAGTGAGAAATCGAATGTGAACACCAATTACTTAGGAACAGAGACAATATTACTTTGAGTGAAGAGATGTGATAATGTAATTTAGAGTCCATTGAACCTGGACTTGATGGATGGTACTAAGAGAGATATGATTATACTATGTTGCTGTATTTTCATCATATTGAGCATATCAAGTCAATTGAACACATCATAGAAGATTATTGTATATAAGATATAAAGGATGTTTACCTTTTTATGATTATCCAGCCTGCCAGGCTTAAAATATTGGATATGTTGATCATTTGCCAGGTAGTTATAGATTTGAATGACCATTGTACCATTGAGTCAAAATGGCAGACATGAAACTGATTAGTAGTAAAGGCTTAAGTCACATAAGAACTATTTGCTGGCTGACATACAATGGACATAAGGAAAATTAGGTGAGAAAGGAGAATGAGGCCTCAGACAAATGTGAATAGGTTTTGTCCTATTAGAGTATCTAAAACACAATATATGAGCTTGTTGAATCTATAAATCTATATACTGGTCTGAACCTAACATGCTTACAACAGAGGACACGAAAGATAGAAGGTGTCGGCAACATTTTTCAGATATCAAGACTAAGAGACAGAAATTCACGGGATGTGATGTACCTTTAGAGGACTCTTAAGAAAACGGTTAGCCCCGCCCTCCATGATTTTTCTTACTCATGCAAGGACTGTCTGATCTCTGTACATGGGCGGCCACGGGCTGAATGATGAGAGATTAAAGTAAAGCTTGTGACGTTGTCTAAAGTGAGGAACTACACTAAGCATCTCTGTGGGATTTCTGATATCATATTTTTTTAATCACATACGCCTTGCATTCTAACAATGCCTTTGTGATTGAATGAAATATCAGGACATTACATTACTCTCAGAAAGTTAGGCACCAACCATATGGCTTGGCCGCTCATGGGGTTCAGCCATAGATATTCTGTTGATGATATCACCATCGGACAGCTGCCTACTATTGTAAAAGATCTATCTTGCGCACTCATACCATTGCTGTGTATCCTTCTTTTCGTTTCACCACAGCACAGGACTAGATCTATATCTTTTTCCCGAGATGTGTTATAAATGAACACTGATTGTATAGAATCATTTTAATCATCATGAACACGAAATAGTGACTTCTGCGTTCGTCATTCCAATCATTTCAGTTATTCCCAAAATATTTAAAGTTTGTATAGAGACTCCTTAGGAACATTGAGCCAAAATGCTCCATTATTTTTGTCTGTTTGAAAGAAATTGTCATTCTACTACTGTTTGTTAGTTACGTTATCCTGTTCCATCCTCATTCTTATCCAAACCCATATTTATCCTTGAAGATAATAGTAGCCTAATGCATTACAAACTATATCGAACGCGGACTTGATCGATGAAATGCATCAACCTTGTAGTCACTTCATTCGGTAATAACATGGATGATATTGGTATATCAGTGGTGCATAAATCGTCTTGTTTGGGTCATATGATACCCATTCAGTTCGAGTGCTTACTTTCTTGTCGTCTTTAAAGGTGCCTTTCATGAAGGAACTCTTTCTGAATCTCGCGAAGCTCGGCAATGTAGTGGCCGAAATCAGATTACACACAATGAGTCAGTAGTATGTATTTTTGCACAAGAAGCAAAGAGACATTTATTTGGCCTTGCGCCAAATGAGCAGAGCCAGATTTAGAACGAGTCTATTGTACATGACGCCAGCTATTTCAAATAGAAGATTCTTACGAAATAGAAACGAAGAAAGATATCATTGGCAGATTCTCACCTGGCTAATCATTCCTCAGATCTCTTTCAGCTACATGCCAGAGAAGTTTACAGTTTATGATTGCTGATGTTATTGTGTTGTTGTTTAATTTTATTTGTGCACCAGAGTGTTCCCGCTCTTATTCTTTCCATTTTTTAGATGCCAGTTGTTTCTTCTTCGCGCCACCTTTGACCTGTTTACATCATCGTTTCTTATCCAGTCGATGCCACCATCCGGCATTCAGTTACGTACTTACCCAGTACATACAGGGCAGCAAACAGTTAAACACATACCCGCCCAGTGATGCCAGCATGGCCATATTTAAGCCTGATATCGCCACTCACTCGGTCACTGTAATAGTCAAATCTGTCGGACCCACAATCTGTCAGTCGAGGTAAGTGACCACCCAATAGAGCTGACACAAGACCTAATGAACATTAATGCACTGGATAAATGGCTATAGACAGAACTGATGTGTGCAATCTTTACAAAAATAGTATCCTTGGTAAAAGCTGAAATGTGATTCACAAGAGAAGTGACCAAAGTCAGAGCTGGGATCATGATCAATCGCTTATAAAAATATACCTTTGTTCAGAATAAGATTTGAAATAAAGTACGCAGGAGAAATGAGTTCGCTCTAAGCTGAACTTCTGTCATTTTTTTATTTTATAAAAAGTAGTGTCCGAAGTAAGACCTGACTAATACACAGGGGAAGTAACCCCAAGACAGTTGAGAGCCGTATAGTTTTAAAATTTCTAAGATTTTGAGCTTTCGTTGCAAAGAAATGTTTAATGCAGAGGCCAAATCTAAGGGACTTGAAACGATTCCTCAACATTGTCGTGTTGATGCGCCTGGCATTCAATGAATGAATTTTGTTAGGTATTCCAATGCATGAGACTCTTGCGAGGGTTCTCTTTTTTTAACACTAATGTCCATTGATTCTATTCAAAAAACCTGATATTGAGTTAATGCCACTTTGAGATTAATGACCACTATTTCTATGTACGTTGATAGATTTGGATTTTTGACGCCAGGATCATCAGATAGTAGCATACAGAAAGAAATCAATGACAGACGCGGCCTTATGACATAGGAAGATTGAAGAGTTAAGTTGTGTTATCAAAAGAAATATTTTGTTGGCATGTGGCACAAATTTCTTATTACTTTATCTACATTTATGGCTTCTTTACAGGGTATATTCTGGGAATTCACTGTGCCGACGAGCACATCAATGTCTGGACATTATCGCAGCTGCTTCTCGATTCCAAACCATTTTTTTGTCATTCTATTTCCCCTGACAGCTGAGCAGTTACATGTTTTTCTCCCTCTCAATACAGGACGTTCGCATTTACACATGTTATAAATTTCTATTATTTTTCTTGTTTTTTCTCTATTTCCTTCCTTTTCTTTTTTTCAGTTTTCTCTTCTTTCATTATTTCTAGAATCGTCCAAAATAAAAAAATAAATAAAAAATTCTGACACAAATTTGGATTGTGCAATTTTTTATTTTATTAATTTTTTTTTTATATTTTTAAAGCACAAATTGACATGGGGAGGGTTTTTTTTTTCATTGGTTTTTTAACCTCAAACAGCCTTTTTTCAAATAGTAGCCATCTCTCCATGCCTTCTATGTCTTTTTTCTACGTTTCCTGGCTTTTTGTTCTTTTCCAATTTTACTCCCTACCCCTTGATCACCATAGAGTCATTTCTGGAATTCTATAGGGCTTATATCTGACCCCTGTTAAAGCAAGAGAGTATTGCCTTTACTAAGGCAGACAGTCCACAACTGCGATTTGAAGAAGAAGAAATAAAAGAGAATTTCACCACTTATAGCAGATGCAAGCTCATTTTAGAGCATATGATGAAAGCTTTCACTGATATTCAGTGTGATTGGTTGCTTATTTCGTCTCAGAGGGGTCATTCACTGTCCATCTCTGGCATTGGGGCTCAAAAATTGTCAGAAGAGGTCATAATCAAATGTTTTCTGCATCCTTTGCCTGTATCCAGTCAAAACGTGATGATCTCCACCGCATATGGCAACTAGACCGAGCTAAATCCGAGTTGACAGTAGACCAAGATATCCGTTGAAGGACCAAGGGTCAAACACGTTAGAATGTACAAATCCACTTTTGAATACTTTTTTTTTATATCAGAAAAGGCAGAATTTGTTAGAGAAAACAGAACGCCAAAATCGAACTTTCTTACCAAAAACAATATTTCAGGACACACGCCACACCTTCTTCTATTTAATAATTTCTATTATTGATGTACAGATGCGGCCGGGTATAGGTTCAGTGGGGAAAGAGATGAGACAATACCCTCTTTCAATGCGGTTATACTGAAGTAATTTTCATTTTCTGACGTGGTACTTTCAAGTGTCAGCGATGAATGCATTTAATTTGCATTTTATGTCCAGAGTTTCAAAATTGTGCCTGAACGCGGAATATCTAACATGGCATCGGCATTCAGACCATCATTGAGTTTGTCATAACAGCGACGTTACTGCTTAAAACACAGTGACTTCTTGCCATAGATCTACCCGACGTGAAGTTGAACCAGTATGGTTTTTTGTGTTAGTAAAAAATAATATTACGTGTGAGCTTTCCTTCCTTTAGATGCAAGATTCATTTCAAAAGTGCAACACTGAGAATTCATTTATATACAGACAGACAGACATGTCGACAAACAGACAGGCTGACAGACAAACAGACAGACAGGAAAATAGGGAGAACGTGAATATTTATATAGGAGTTTGGTCACAGATGCAGAAGTCGAAGGTGTGCATCGTATAATATGGTTTCAAATAACACGTTATAAGCCGTGTTCTCTCAACTTTAAATATAAGCTTTTTTTTTTTCTATTTTTTAATCCTTTAAAGCCTAATTTTCATATGGCGAAAGTGGAATCTTGCCAGAGCAGTTCATCCCATTCATCTGGTTTATTCATACATTGTTTTTGTGGAAAAACATCCAAAGAGCTTGAAGAGTCTGTCTAATTTCTATGCTTAGCATCTCCATATTGAAACTTATCCGTTTTTTGTCTTTTATAGATCTCCAGTTATAGCTTTGTTGTCACTAAACAGATAACATCACCATCACCATGAATGCCCTATATGCTGTTTTGGTCTTTCTCCCCGCTACAGGTAGTTCGTCATCTCAAATTATTCTTCATCCACTAATGACTACTTCGCCAGTAGTATTCTACTGTGCATCTTATGATAAAAAAAATACCTTATAAACGATAAAAAAAAACACTGGCCATCCATCCATCCATCCATCCATCCATCCATCATCCATCCATCCATCCATCCATCCATCCATCCATCCATCCATCCATCCATCCATCCACCCATCCATTCATTCATTCATTCATTCATCCATCCACTCATTCATCCATTTATCCATCTATCCATCCATCTATCCATCCATCCACCCATCCATCCATCTATCTTCTCTCTATCTATATCAGTTCTGTGTATGAACTGCACTGGTCAGGCAGACGGTAACTATGAGATTGGATGCAGATCTTACACAGTCTGTGCAGGAGGTCAAGCCTCCATCATCAGTTGTGACACGGACACAGCTTACGATCAGAACACAGGCAAATGTGACGAGTGAGTTAAATTAATCCACCTATTTTTTAAAATTTGTTCCTTTGTTTTTGCCACGTATGCATATAGCTTTTTCAGTTCTAAGTCTAAAATTAACTTTAAAGGAACGGTGCCCAATCTGGTTACATGATAATCTGAATAGGACTTTTGGAGTTTTACACACAGGAGCGTCTCCTCCCACTTCTTGAACCTTTTTTAAAACCAACAAGGGTTCTTTGACACGCGTAGTATACCCACGAGACCTCCGAATATTGCAGCCCTCATTCGAAAAGGCTGGATGGAAATCAAGTTCCCTAACTTAGGAAGTCATTAAAAAAAATACAAATTCAAACCCTTTCCATTGACCCGATATCATTCACATCCCCAGATACTTTCATTTTAGAAGTAGGACTCCAATCGTTTGACGAAGACATTCTTTATTTAAATTTATTTGCCAAAGACAGTTTTTCTATTATTTCTCGTTCACAGTCTTTTGAATATTCAATAAAGGGATATTATTATAGTATTTTATTATTTCTTAAGTAAAATTATTGCCCCACAGATTTAGTTTGTGGTACAATTTGAGGTTCTTACATTCTGTTTCGTCTTTCAGCCACCTGGGGGTGGTTATCTCGCCTTTGAGGTTCGCTTTCTCTTTTCGCTGTGTTCTTTGTATCACACATGATTTCTGATTTATCTTTTATGCCACAAGGAACACTCACTGAAGTGCTATATTAACTTGCTTCTTTCATAGATTTATTGCGCTCTAGAGTAAGTTTTCTCAGAATCTGAGATCTGGTCCTCCTTCTTCTTTATCGGCATGCTTTGTGTCAAACATGATTTCTCATTTATTCGGTTATTCCAGCGACTGTACGTTTAGTTTTTTAGTTACTGAGCTTTAAAACTAGTTCCTAGTTATAATGAACTTTTTCTCCTTAGTGCCCTGTCTTCTTCATGTTAGGCATGACTTTTGATTAACCTCTTGCGGCAGAAAAAACACACGGAAACGGACTTATGCTGTATTATTTCTTTGTAGAGTTATTGCCCTTTCTTTATGGCAAGTTCCTGATTATTATTTGAGCTTTTTTCTCTCCTCTCTCTCTCCTCCTATCTATCTCTCTATCTATCTCTCTATCTATCTCTCTATCTATCTATCTATCTATCTATCTATCTATCTATCTATCT
>JBCEWB010062842.1:0-28608 GCA_039654565.1 Peronia peronii
ATTTCTACCCACAAAATTTCTCAGCAAAAATTGGCAACTTCCAAAAGCCGAGATAATCCTACTTTCTTTGGATTGAAAGGCTGAAGAAAAACAAACCCCACCGCACTCAGTCCCACCCACTGTGCGCAAAGCCAACCGGTGTCCCCCTTCTTCTTTCTCACAAGCAATCAGTGTTTTTGAGTGTTAAGAATTCTTACATGAACAAAGCAGATTATAAATGCTCTTGATTTTGGCCCTTGTCGCTGCCAATCATCAGCGTGAGGCGTTTATCAAAAGATTCTGCCCGTAGAGAGGGGAAACACTGGTCAGTGATCGGAAGGTTGGATCAAAAGGGGGGGGGGGGGGAAGGATGGTGGACGTACCCCTTACTTTTTCCCAGCAGAAGAGATAGCAAGATGACATCTCGAATCTGATGAAAAAGTTTTCAGGAAAAAGTCGTTTGTCAAAGTTTATAAATAGCTGTTGTCAGGTTTTGTATCGCCCTCCCTCCTCTCCCTTTACCCGCTATCCCCACTTCAAAATCCCTCCCCCCTCCCCCCACCCCCACCCCCTTCTCAACATGATTTGACACCGGTTTCCTCTGCCCTGCCATCCATACTCATCCCTGCATTCCTTCCTTACTCTGCATGTTCATTTCTAGTGATCAGTCTCGTTATCATTTATAAAATGTTGCATTGCATAATATGCATTATTGAAACAGAAACTTTAAAATTCCATTGCAAATTCTAAAGTGTTTAGATAAGAAAAATAAAAATAAGTATTAAAAATATTCTATACACTGAGTTCCAGTTATTCGCAATAATAAAAGTAAATCGTTTACTTTATAAAACGGATGCACCTTAACTACACGCCACTTTTCTTGAGGAAAACCCTTGTTTCTAGGAAATTGCTATTCATTTCTCGTTTCAGCACACCGCAAAATAAAACGCAGATTTAGAGAAAGAAATAATGAAGTAGTGGATTTATTCTTTAATAATTATTATTATTATCAAATTAACAATATCATGCAAAGTTAGTCTTTATTGAAGAGGCAGCAAAAATAGCTGAGGTGTGATGACAAATGTGTTCTGTCAATTTGAGGTAGAAAACGTTCTTGTAACAGGTTTTGTTCAATATGTAGGCCAGGTAGCCTGACCTCAATTTACTATCGATTTTTATTTCCGGCAGTGTAAAGTACATGCTCTCTCCGATAGGTTTTGTTCGCGTTCACTGTCCATTCCCGCATACAAGTGCTCATGATCGTAACTTCAAATGCACTTTACCACTCACGTTCGTAACTTTAAATGTAAGTGCAGTTTAGCACCATGAACATGTGAGTTATTTTATTTTTTTAATTTGGCGACATCTGGTACATAATTATACCTTGCATAAAACAGCTCGCTGGAAATGATAATGACTCCTCAAACTGGGACAGCTAGAATCTACATTGAAAATTTAGTCGTAGAAATACATCCAGTCGATGGATACAACAGGAGCTTATGGATAATATCCAGAAGCGCTGGTCACAGTTGGACAATGCACAGCAAAAGGCTAGAAATGTTTAATGTTTCATAATACGTAAGCGTTAGATGACGGTGAAATAGCCATTCTGCCAGCTTGGGTTGCAAAATGAGACGATCAAGATTTAGGCCGAGAAATAATTACGCTGTTCTGTGGACGTAATAGGATGATTGAATTATTGGATAAATGGATAATATCGATTGTTGAAAACCACACAGAGTGCCAAATCATGACAGTACAGTAGCTTGCTAAGTATATTGACATACTGTTCTTAAAATAATTTTAAAAAATGCTCTTTAGTTTTGCGATTTCCAGTTTAACACATGGTCAATAATATGTTCTTAGGGAGCAAACACACTGCGTTTCTTTCCGATCCGTTTCAGTCTTGGTGCCGTTTAGTTATGTAGCGGCATCACTCACATATCCAAGATACAAATGAACATTCTAGCAATAATTTATACTTTGCTTTGTCTGCGAGAGAATGAATACGTCTCAGAGCAGTTTTCGCGATCAGTCTTATAGCCGTGGTGAAGACGGTCGGAGACGGATGCAGTGTTTGCACACTGAAAGAATAAAAATGATGCAGTTACGTTTAAACCTGTGAAGAAATAACTGAAGGCCTGAGAACGAAAGTATCTGAGACACACATGATGCTTTTTTTAACTAGGCTTGAAAACCACTCAAATGAAAGAAGAAAAAAAAATAAATGAAAAGTCGCTCAAAGATTAACAGTCAAAATTTAATATGGAAACATCCAAACGTCATGAAATGTGAAACCGGAGTAATCAGAATAGCATAGTGTCTAGTATGATGCCAAAAATAAATACTATATATATATAATATTATTTTTTAAAGTAAATATATTTCATTAAGAAATCTCTCTTTGAGATACCCCCGTGGGGACCCATGGTTCTCCGCTCCCACCTGCAGGCGGTGTAAGCCTGCCATCGGTGGGGTGTCTCCCATGGAATACCATCCTCGACATTCCAGGGGTGACATCTCTTCTCTCTCTCCTTGCTCCTGTCTTCTGTCTCGCTCTCCTTCCTCTCTTCTTCTTGACGTGTAAACGTATCTTACCGTGTTTGACATATTATAAAGCCGTAATCGTGTTCTTGTGTCGTTAAACCCCAACACAAACAAACAAACAAACCTTTTTTGAGATAAATTTTCCTAGAACGAACTTAAATACTTTGCATTTTAGGTGTCGAATTTAAACTGTGATGAAAAATGCCTTTTGTCACAGCACCTGGGAACTGCATAAGTACGAGGTAGGGGGGACAAAGAGATAGATCTCGGCATGTTACCACCTTGGCTCACACAACCCCCCCCCCTCCCCCCCAAAAAAAAAGATTTAGTTAAGAAGAAAAAATATTCCAAGAGATGAAAATAAAAATTGTAACCATTAACAGAATTTTTCAAGAATAAAATATTTCTTTCTTCTTTGGACTGTTTACTTTGAGTCTCATGTGTTTAGCAATAGGAAGTGATTTGGCTGACTGAACATTTGGATACTCCTTTCATTATTACACTTACATCTTCTCTTGTCTAAGCTCTAGCCAGCCTAGCATGTGTGCAAGCTGTTGGTGGTCTAGTTGATGACTCACACATACAGCTAGATATTAATGAGTGTTCTGTGACTCATTAGTATCAGTGTAGACAGATCTGTACCAGTGTGTGCAGTGTCAGAGACAAAGCAGCATCTGTTGAGTCAGGGATTTAGACTGGTGACCAAGTAGGAATGAACAGATGCAGATGGTTTTTCATTTGCTCATACAGTATACTGAGCTCACTGTAGTGAAGCTAGGTTCTATTTTGTCCCTGCTCTGCAGTCATTTTCAGCACTTTTGTATACTGAAACCAATTGTTCATAATAGTCATTAGGTGAATTATGTCATTAGGTTTCTCTTGAATTAATATATAACTTCATTGGTGCATTTCCTTTAAGGACACTATCTGATAGCTCTCATATCAGGAATGTCTTGAGACATGAGTGTCTTGCAACCAGACAAAATGAATTAAAATTTGATTTTCCACGATATTGAATGATGGCTATTTTATCGATCTATAATTCATACACCTTCATGCAGTGAAAAATGATTAGATCTAGGATAATATAGCCAAAGATATTACAAATTAAAGAGACAGGGAGTCATCCCTCAACACCTGCTGTTATCAGATGAACAAATCTGCAAAAATTATCAAATTAACACATAAATTTGTATATTCACCTCACAGCATTGTGATATACTTGTAATCTGCCCAAAAAAGCAATATGATCTTATTCAGAGATGAATGTTCTTTCAGTATTAGTGGATGTTCTTTATGTAATATAAAGACTTTGAGATTGGATGCCTTCATTAGATTCAACCCCAATTTCTCTGAGTTCAGCAATTTGTGACTCATTCTGATTGCTGGAGTGACAAAAGCATTCTGGCCAAAGTCTGATTTGTGCCAGTTATTGTAGAACTGTAATGATATGTATGTTCAACATAACTGTGACACTCATAAAATAACTACCTCAGCCAGTGTTGGCTGTTTTGAGAAAACAAAAAAAGTGTCATTTCCTATTATAACATTATACAGGTTTTATTTTGATCTGTACAAACTATTATTGAAATTCAAATTTGGAAACACTGCTTTAAGAGCAAGCAGTAGAAGACTCAAAGTATTTAGCTATGACCTGAAGATCAAAAAATGACTAAGGCAGGTATCACATTAGCATGACAATATATCACATTTACTTGGTCAATTCTTTCATATATGGGTGGACTCATGTTTTTTTTTTTTTCTTTAACCTTAATATGGTTATAGGCTGATAACTGATAGTGAATTGAGGGCATAGATTTTTAAGTGTGGGACACTTTGGTTTAAATGACATATAAAAAAAAGGAAAGAAACAGTGGACATAACAGCTGGCAAATGTTTAACTTTCAAGTAAATTATTTTTTTCAAGGGTTAATAAGAGCCCATATTTAATGTCATATTTTATTGTAATGTTATTTTGTTTTAGTTTTGTTTCTTCACATCCACTTCTGCAGCCTTGTGCAAGGGCAAGTCCACAGAATGTACAGCATCAGCATTTTACTTTTCAAATTAAGTGCTGAATAAAATTGTTAGTGAAAACATTTTTGTATATGATGTCCTTCTCTGAAATTAAAATCAGAATGTTCTAATGGACAGACTGATGGTCAGTTGGCAAAGACACAAGACCAAGATAATGTGTGGTAGAGATTTTTGGTGAATTGTTAAGCTCAGTTGCATCAGAAAGCATTGATGGTCCATGAGTTGGGCTGTCAGACTCCAGATTAGAAATTCTAGATTTGACTAAAAGTGGGGTCCAACATTTTGTTCTTGGGAAAGACAATTTACATATATTTTCGGACTCAGTTTAGTTGACAATGGGTGCCTGACCATAGACAGTGAAAGTTAAAGTTATTGTTAGATTGATGAGATTTGAGTTACCTTGTATGCTGGTCAGGATGCAGACAATGTATGTGAGTGTCTCCTTTGAGTCTGCTGGGGTGATAGTGCAGCAGATTGTGTGTAGATCCTGTGCTCTATAGTTATGAGTGCTACGTAAATGCTGTTATTTTTATTCTGTTTAGGGAGATGCAAAGGCGCAATCTGAATCAGCCACACTGGAAGAAAGCCCAACGATTCGACCCCCGGGTGCTGAGGTGGCAGAAACAAAGGCAGAGGGTCAAAAGATGACAGAAACAGTACCTGCCAGGCCTAGTAAAATCACACTGCCCACCAGCACCCCGGTAACAACGGTAAGGCATGGGGCAAACATCAAGGTTTTAATTTGACAGATCACTGACACTGTTTTAGTGGAACTGTGAAGCCAGGCCTAAGCTTGACACATATCTACATCTGAGATTTGTTGTCTTAATTTTGAAATATTTTTAGTTTTGTAAAAATGATACAGTGTGACCCCTAAGAAAACAGAACCCATAAAAATTTTATTAATCCTAGAATGATCAAGCAGATTTCTCAAAATTTGCTGGACTTAAACTTCAGTCTCTTTATATTTATTCTCCAAAGTTTCAGCTGTCTTGGTTGCTTTTGCATGAAGGTCATAGCCTTTCAATAATATGCTCCAAATGGCATCCTCAGCATTGGAGGCAAACGTGCATATGTCACGCAAGATTGTCGAATTACTCGAACCCATTCCTCTTTGGGGATTTCTCTGATTTTTGCTGTGATTGCTCCCTTCAGATCAGCAATCGTTTGAGGGTTGTTCTCGTACACATTTCCCTTGAGATACCCCCACAGATAAAAATCTGAGGAGTTCAAGTCCGGTGAATACGGTGCCCACTCAACGTCACACTTCTGGCTGATGAGCCTTTCCTAAAATCACTCCCTCAGCCAGGCTAAAGAGTCATTTAACGTGTGAAGTGGCCCCGTGTTGCTGGAACCACAGCCCATCTTGATCTGTCCCTCTGCGTCGTCCCAGTTTTGCCCAAAACTTCCTTAGCATTGCCAACAGCGTTCCCTATTCACGGTTTGAGTTCTCATTTTCGTCTTCAAACCATTATGGATCAGTGATGCCATTTTTAGATATTTGCTACCCATGTTGTGCACTTTGTTGAGTATAGCGGCCTCTGTAATACATCCTCCGACCTCTACTTGCTGATCTGAAGGAAGTTTGAGTCCAGCAGATTTCGAGAAATTTGCTTGATCTTTGTAGGATTTAATAAAATTTTCAGGGGTTCTGGTTTTTTGGGGTCACCCTGTACTAGGTTAGAATGCGGAAATATTTGTAGTTTTGAAAAATGATGTTACAGCTTAGAACGTGATTCCGGGTAAGCCTCAAACAATCACAAAACGCTATTCAAATTTATATGGATGGCTATGCAAGCGAAAAGGATCTGTTGTTGAAATGGATGAGCTTCTCTACAATTCAGTTATGCTTACCTCATGCATACCACAGAATATCTATTTTTTGTGATCACACTGGACAAGATACCAAAGCCCACATTATACCTGTCATTGCATATCTGTCATGAGCAACTGGTATTTGCTTCATCAGTATTTTGTAGCCAGGATTAGAAATGTTGTTACCACCATATAGCTCTTTGTTGGCTAAATAACCAGTTGTAACAGTCTGTACTTACATTGGCTATTCTCTGCTACTCCTGCAATGCCTTCCATGACAGAAATTACTGATGTTTGATGAGTGTGAGTTATTGTTGTTTCTGCTTCTAAGATCCCACTAGAAATTTTACTGACAGCTAACTGCTTTTTCATTCTAATGGAAAGATTAAGTTACAGGAACTTGTAGCCAGAATTGGAAATCCACTGCCCTAAGATATTATGTATCCGAATGACCCAAGACCCTTAGTTATTGTACTTTTCTATGGTACACCTCCAGATTACAAAATAATGTGAACTGCTAGTGTGTTGTGCCCCGATAAACCCCATCAGTGATGGAAAATGCTCCAGTTTGTCTTAGCATGTTTTTAAGTATCAAAGAAGTCAAGAAATGGTGGCTGGTAAAAATAGACCATTCTTCAAAATAGATAAGTCATTTTGAGAAACTGGATGTGAAACTGGGAAAGCAACTGTCATATTCTTCTCATTTGATAGTCTTTCGCTTGTCTTTACCTGAGCAGAAAGACTCAGGAGAACCCACAAACAAGACCTCCAGTACCAAGCCAGGAGACGAGAGCAAACCTTCCATGGTAGACCAGTGTTTCATGGCACTGTTGTGGGGTCACGTCATTGTGCGGTTGTGGATGCACGTGTGGCTTATCATCCTCCTGCTTATCCTGCCCTTGCTGCACCTGGCTTTCAAGAAGATTTGTGAGTGAAAAGTTTATACCTACCTTTTCTGATTCTTTTCTTCATGGTGTCAGACTTTATGCAAATCTTTAGAGAGATATCCTTCAATAGTAATGCCTAACTTTAATCCTGTTTTGCCCCAAAACCGTGGAATAGATTTGTTCCGGCTGGAACGGCTGGAAATCCCCGTCTAATTTTAGAAGGGGGGGCTACAAATACTCCAAACTCTTGACTGTCATTGACATAGAAAAACATAAAAAAATGCAGGAGATCAGTGACAATTGTTCTCGGATCTCGTGGTGGAGTGTTACCAAACATCAGTGAGTGTTCTATTTTTAGCAGAGAGGTACAAACACTCTGGCGGGGATTTCCAGGTTTTTGCTTAGATGAATATGAACTATTGCTGTCACATTTACTTTGGTTGAGGAGGCCATTTCTGAATGCAGCACTGATATGTGCAGCACTGTGGATAAAATCATCAAATGGTAAATAGTTGTTAAATGAAACATAACCTTTGAACACGTTTCAACAAAAGTATCTTCTTGTATTTCTCAACGTCTTAAGATTGTATGTAAAATCAGATAACACTTTTATTGAATCCAGTCAAATCTTACTGTGTGTAGCAGGTAATAGTCTTTGATTAATGATATATATATATCTCAAAATAAACTTTTTCACGACTGTGACTGGATATTGCAGATCCTTTTGCATATAAGAAGATTTTTGCCATAGTTAAGTGTAAATATTGTGAAGTTCATTTTTTAAAAAATTAATGGCTCAGCCTTTCAGTAAATTGACAGAATTTTCACTGGGAAGTGATGTATCATTTTAGAAGACAAAGCACTAGCGTTGAGTAGCTACTAGGATATATCAGCTGTCATGGTCAGAACTACTTTCTGTGAAGAAGAGGAACCAAAGCCAACAAACTCATTGTTTTATGTTTTATTTGCAAAGTCAGCTTGCAAAGTCATTTTGTATCTTTTGTTAGATGTGCTCCTGTGGTTCTTGTTTACTGAACTTTCAAAGTCTGTTGCAGACTGTTTTCTGTATAATCAACTTCAAGATTACATCCTAAAGTACAGATCTTGTCACACAGATCTTGGTTTGGCATATTTGTGATATTTGCCATCTTGTTTCTGAGTTTAAGATAATATGATAAATGAGAAGCGGAGAATACAAATTGTCAAAGGTGATCAGATTCAAATTTTGAAAAAACTATTTTTTTTTTTTTATACATCGCGTGTTATGTTATGCTCTGTCTTCATCCTTCAGCCACTTCCTCCTACATACTCTGTCTTTTGGCATAGGTGAAGCTGGATGTTGACCATAGATTTGAATTGCTTTCTTTCAGGAACAGTGAAGAAATTGCCAGCATAAAGCTATCCTTTGTAACTATGGCAGAATGTATAGCACACAATAAAAAAAGAAAAACGCTGCCTAGTACCAGGCACATTTCCACCTCTCAGATGTGAAATCGTAACTTGAGAAAACCTTTTGATTCGGGGAAGAAAGAGAAGCAATGGCATTGTCTCTTGGTTGTACTGTTGACTTTTGGATGACTCTTGTAATTCAGTGTTAATGCCCAAGTTTATATATCAGTGATGTAAAATACATTGGTTTCATCAGTAATTCTTTGCTGTGTCTGTGTTGGAATACAGGTCAACAGTTCAGCCCCCAGGGTGTCTTTCACAAATCCGTGACCAATGCCAAGGAAGCAGGAATGCAGTGGTTGACAGCAAGACGAGATGTTTTGATGCCACGCTGTCTGCGAGGCCTGGGAAGTGTGATGCTGCAAGGAGATCAAAAGGTCAGAATTGAAGTTTACATCAGTCAATGAGCATTATATCATTCCTGTATCTGCCTAAGTTTGATTTCTCAAATTTAATGGGAGAGACAAACAAAGTGTTTCTGAATGGTCTTGACATTATTGGAACCTGAACAGTTAACACACCCAGCAAATTACATTTTTTCAAGATGTGCTACTTTCTTTTCCAGATCCAACAATTATTTTTTTTTTAAGAAATCAGACGAATGGATAAAAACATAAAGTTTGACAGTATGTGACAATTTAATTCTGTGACTGTTTAGTATGAAAGTCTGGAAAATCTGAGATTTTCCATTCTAAATTGTTATAGGTTGTCTGGGAGTTTTAAACAACAGTCAGTGAAAATCATATGAACTAGTACTACTAGCTAGGTGTTATGGCTAATTTGTTTTTTTTTTTATTTTCCATGATTTTGTTTTCAGTTTTTATAGTACCTTCTCTATCCCAATGCTTTTGGCCACTTGAGCCTTTTGCAGACTAGTCTTAGACAAATATAACTTTGGTCATGGAAATTCACTTAAAAAAATGTTGTGGATTTATGATGAAATAATGGAACAAAGCTTGGATTGGCAGTGTATGACAACAACCACATCCATTTAGGACAATGACGAGATAGTTTGAGCAACTGTTAGATTAAGTTCTGGTTTTATAAATCGCTAAAATTCAAAGGCCACAAAGATACAGGTTAAACTTGTATCATTCTGAGTGATGAAATTCCTATTTCTTCTGCTGTTGTAGTAATTCAAGAATAATGTTTTTTGTGAAAGCTGTATTTTTTTCAAAGTTCATGGTTTTGAGCGAGTGATATTTTCAAAATATTTAATAGCGATCATCTTTTGTTGGTGTTATTACAGTGTGTCTGTTATAACATAGAGAATGTTTGTCTTTCTCTGTGATTTGATTTTTGCTAAAGAATGTTTTATTTGGCTGATATTTAATGTAAAAGAATAAGCGTTTCTCTAGAAAATATTGTTTCTTGGAGAAAGAGAACAATTGTCACTTAGAAGTTGAATAACAAATCGTTTTACGATTTAAGAAACTTATAATATGTTTGCTCTTTTGGGATATCAGTTTACTCAAAATAATTTTATTTGTCAATGATTTTATTAATATTATTTTTTGTGTATTTTTCAGATTATTTCGATTTTGGAGCAAGGTTTAGACCAAGCAACGAGTATCCTGCTCATTTTGATGCTGCTGGTGGGGACGTTTGTCTTTACCGTGATTGGGGCTGTCCAGGTACTGGATGAATGTTGTGCTGCTGAGAAATAACCTGTGATGGAGAGGAGAATATGTCATCTGTTGAGAATGTGACTGGTTGTAAAGTTATGTCATCCTTAGCATTGTGAGCCTCGGACACCCATACATTGCTGTCAATTTATGAATTACTCATGCTTTGTGACTTTGCTGTATCAGTTGACCTATAAAATATTCCAGCCTGCGAGCTGCACAAAAGAAATAATGGCCAACTTGGCACCCTCTCATGGAGACAAGGCAGTGTCTGTTTGAGCTCTTATTTATTTGAAAGTGAATCAACTACAGCTATTTTTTATTCCTTATAGCAAGCACATAGAACAAGAGGATTTGTGATAAACAGTTTGTGTGTACTATGTGGAATCTCCCATGCACACACTTTTGCGAGAGAGATGATCCATTTATTTTCTAGCATGTCATTAGCAGGTTATCTCATGATAAACAGTCTGCCCACTAACCAGAAATAGTTACAGTTATACTAGATTCCACTCTAGCGCTTGTATATTGAATGACAAAAAAAATAAACTCAGAAAAGCATGTGGCTTCAGTAAAGTATTGCAGTCAGTATCTTTCTGTGATTTTCAACGCTGCAAAAGTGCCAAATTAAATTAAAGCAAGATTTGTTGAGCTCACCATAACACACATTTTTTTCCACATTAAAAAGTAACAATATTATACGTGCATGGATTTTTTTTTATTTACATGAGATACAGTGTTAAAATCTGAAATAAAATATAGTCTTCTATCTTCTTAAAAAAAACACCACTATAGTGCTTTGATACTTTTCCCATGATATCTAAGTTGTTTTCCTTTGACAGACAGGCAAAGGAAGCTGTACTGTCCCCAACATGAAATTTAAACACTCTGGCCATCATTCTTTACACAAAGGTGTATCTTTGCCAGCTGAATGTGCATGTGTCTGGTGTTCAATAATCTGCTGATTTTTTTAAAAGTGGTATTATCCTTTTGACTATACTATCTATCCTGGATTCAGCCCAGTCAGTTTTTTCTTCTTCTGAAAGCAAAACATCCAAATGAATGAGGAACATCGTTTTTTTTTTTTTGCACCAATAATTCACTAGCCAGATATAAGAATTAAAAATTAAGTATCAAAATTGTGGAGGTTCAAAATCTGGTAATCAAAAGATTTATGTGCTGGTTTATTATTTTGTTGTCATCAGATCCAAAGGGAAAGCATGTATATGGTCACCTCAACACAGAACATCTTGAACAAAACTGTCAACTCGGAATTTTCCCAGTAAGTCACAAGCTTTGATTTGCAGTGTTTTGTTTATTTCTGCTTTGCTTTTCTATGATCTCTTCAGGCTTTCTTAGCTTTTGTCTGACAAGTTTTGCTTCTCACGCCTCTTATTTTCCAAGCTTTACACTTTGAGATCATGCATGTTGTTGATTTAGCACGATTGTAAAGTTTGAAATTACAGTTAAATATGGCATATCAACTAAAGAAAATCTTTGGTGAACTAGAGAAACTCAAGTCATAGTGTTGGTAATAGGGTCTTCTGTTTTGCAACTTTTTAGAACCACACTGAAAAATAGATATAAGTCAGCAGTGAGATAGCCATCTGCAGATGGGTGAAGGGCAAGTTTAGAAAGTAGTCAGAAGTCTTCTTGCATGAGCATCTGATAATTAAATAAAAATGATAACTTTGGAAATGTTACATTATGTTACGCTGTTGTATTGCCTTTCAGCCACCTGGGGATCATTATTTCAGCTTTGGGAGCATTGACTGTGCTATAGACACAAGATATGACATAGATAACAAGAAAGATGATCACTGATTGTTACAGAGATCACATAGAAGTCCAAGATTCTTACAGAAATGGTCCAAAATGACCCGTACCAGTTCTTCCTGTACCAGTCACGTTGTCAAATAGCAAATGATATGTAAATACATTGTTGCTACTGCTGTTGCTGGTTTTTTTTTTTTTCCTCATCATGATTTGCTACATTTTTTTTAAAGAGTGACACAATCCAATACTGAGGGTGGGAATTGCAGATTTTATTTTGAGTGTTTTTTGAGGCTCAACCATATATTGGATCAGCAAAATTTGTCTTGTTTGCTTTTATTTCTCTTTATATTTATTATCTCTATAGAGAGTTCTCACTGTGTCATCTTGGATATGAGATTAGATTTGCCAAAGCCAAACTAGTGCTATGAAATCATCACCTGATTGTACATATTTATGCTATTACAAATATCCTTGCACTGAAACAGGTGGATGCCCAATGCTGATATGATGAGGAAAACAATGGATCAGGTTCTGCACAAGACTCATGAGCATGGCCGAAACTTTATCGCATCCAAGGTATCCATGTTCCTACATATTGCCATTGCCTTTTTTTCTTGCATTTTGATGGAAAGAGAATTGCAGCAAATTGCATGTAATTCAGACTATTCATCACTAGTTCTGTTTTCAAGCCATTGTCATGTCTTGAGAGAGATAATATATATGAAGCTGTGACCATGTGAATGGTCAGCTCATGACAGGATGCTAGATTAGAAATTTTCTTTTGCCTTTCCTGTAAATTACTGGAGATTTGTTGGAAAGAATTTGAATCTTATAATAATATAAATAAAATCTTAAAGTATTGGGCAGGTGGGACCTGTTACTTTTTGGACGTTTAAATCCTCATGTCAGGATTAGCGAATGAACCTTACTTAATCAGCTTTCTAGTGTCAGAAGACCATGTAAACCACTTCCCCAAACTTTACTCCTGGTTTCTCTAAATGGCTGAGTCTGTGCAGAAATTTGCGCTGTTATCACATCTGATCTTTACCAGTCACTGTTTCGTAACTTCCTTTAAACTTAGAAAAGAATGTTAGAACAAACCATAGCATTTTGTCCATGTTAGCAGAACATAACAAGGTGCAGCAGATCATAGCTTTTATGTAGACTGAAAGTGACCATAGAAAAATGCAATAATCTTGTGTTAGAGGTTTTATGCATAAGTAATATCTAAAAGTAGTAGATTGTAAGACATGAATGCCAGTTATCAGTTGAATGAAGACTATGGCTGTGATTGACAGGTAAACACTTCCTTTCTGATTGATCGGGTATCAGAGGAAACGAAAAACATCATGGTTGTGTCTGTTATATTTAAATTTACTGTACAGACATGGTGCATCTGTCACTGGTCTCTCAGTCTCAGCTCCATCTAAATTTTGCATTGTGCCACTCCCATCACCAAAATAAAAAGAATTAAATTTTATACTCAAAAGCATGAAATGAGACTGAAGTGGATCAGAGACAGATTCACTGTGTGAACACATTTATGATGTTTTACATTCTGAATAGAGCTATAATTTGTGGGTGATATAATCGTGAAATCATGAGGAGATAATTGTGAGAGACGTTGTGGTTTTTGAGTGGAATAAAGTCTGTGGTTGTGTTTGACAGGTCAAAGACTTCTTGCCAGTGGACCAGTCATCGGAGGAGACAGAGAACATCATCAATCAAGTACTGGAGGTCTGGGACAAGCTGTACGAGTCCATGTTGTCTAAGGATCAGGGGACGGTATGTACAGGTTGTTCAGGACCTCAGCACATCAGAATATTTACAGTACAGTTGACCTATAAGAACTACTAAAATACTCATTTAAAAAAAAAAATGTCTCGAGTCTAGTTTCATTGATACCAAAACATAGTAGGGGAAATCAAAAACTAAGTTTTCCTCAAAATTTGAATCTGATCATTTAGTACAGTTTGCTTTGATAGTCTTCTCCTGCACTACAAAAGTGTCATGGCAGTAGACATGTCAGCTGCTCTTTGACAGAATTTAGCAATCTTCATATAGTAGCCAAAAAGCCTGTTTGATTCATGGTAATAATAAATGTTTGACTGCTAAAATATCTGACAGTGAAACATTTACAGCCTACACAAGTGATATCAGATTAGTGAAATATAAATATTTACTATTGCAGATCATAAAATGTTCTTTTTCGCATGGAGGGTTTGGCTGTTGTATGTTGAATGTTGTGTTATTTGTCGCTCCTGACGCCAGACCAATGCCACGTCTAGTGCAACCACCAAACTGCAGCAGGTGTCCAGTATGGGGACGCTCTGGCAGACACTGGGGCAAGCCAAGAACATGCTGCACATCTCGGCTGCAGTTGAGTTTGTCAAGGAAAACCTGGGCATGTTTATGTCGGTAAGTCATTTTTAGTTTGCTCATCACTGTCAGGGTACTGTCTAACATCATCAGACCTGTCGCTTACAGATGAAGACGGGAAATTTGAATTTTAGTTTCCAGATACATCTAGTTGATAAATTAGATGATTTAAAATGTTTATTATAACTTGCTTATTTTTACACAGATTTTCATTAATGGATTTTTAAACATAATTGTTTACAGACAATAAAAACCTATTCACAAGCATAAAGAAATGACCAAAAGTGAAAATCCAAAGTTCTTCATGTTTGCCAATATGTGACAGGACCAATATCCTAGCTGTTCATCAGTGACACAAGGATTTAATTTGAACAGCTTGTAATATATTGCATGACTAGATGAAATGAGTAGGATGTCATGGGAGGGTTCGTTGAAACGATAGATTTTTGCTGATCTTGGGATTCTGGGATTAACCTAGAATGTGAAACTCTGGGTACAGAAGAGTTGTAACTAAATAATTTTTTTCACTGAAACAAAGTAAACTTCTGATATGTGGTCATGTGACGTTTGGAGGGCGGCTTTGTTGGGACGAGATAACTTGCAATAGCTAACTTCATTGAGTGGGAGAGTTTCATGGCAACTATGGATAAAGATAAATAATGCGAGACAATTAATATCTGACTCACTGTATGAAGAAATTGTATGAATTTACAACAACCTTTTTGTTTGTGGAGCATATCAGTTGATGTGACTGCGACACAAGACAAAAATCCATATGATTTTGCATGATTTGAGTTTATGATAATGTAAATATATTTCTGTGCAGTCGTATTGATCTGTAATTGTTGCTCATGAGAGTTTACTGAGTACTTCTCAACCGCTATGGTGTTGATTTATGTTGAAAGTAGGGTTTCATGGAATTGTCAACAAACAGTTTCCATGCCAGAAATTCTCAGTTTAAACTTTCATAGATATTTTCTTGACAAAAGGCTTGAGTTAAGCTTGGAATAAAGGTCGTGATCTAAATCAGTAGAACATATTGAAAGGAACACTTATTCTAGTTGTGGAACACTGCTGGAATCGCCTTTTTTTAATCCAAAAAGTGTCAGTTGAAACAGCTGAGGTGCCATTGACTCCAAAGTGATAATAATTATTGACAGTCAAGAAATGACAGCTGGATGGTACTATAGAACAATTACCTCGTGAATGATTAGTAAATTATTTGGGAAATCATTCCAGTGCAAAGTATAAGCTAAGTCTTGGAGGACATGATTTCTTTGACATTTCTAGGATTGAAATATTTAATTGATTCCCTTTTTTTAAACATTGTATCACTAAGTGTGTTTATATTACACAATGCACTAATGTGAAGCATTTCTTCCATATACATTTTTTTGTGTCTTTCCCCACCCATTTGTACTGTGTCTGTGTGTAACAAAACTAAACACAACTATAGAAGTTTCAAACTGTCGGGGCACAAGTGGGCCAGGTAATGTTTCAGTCACTAGTTCTTTGCTGTAGATTTCACTAAAAAATGTTGACTCTCAGTACAGTAGCTAATGCTGTATCATAAAGTTAATTAATAGAATGCCTGCTAAATCTCCCTGCAGATCCCATCTCCTTGCTTTCACTTATTCAGTTAAGGGAATGAGAAACATTCTTTTCATCCATATGTTCTAACTGTCTTGATTGTTATGTGTGATCCACTGTCCTTGACCTTCCATGAACATTTGATAAGGAGAGTACTTTTGACTAGCTTTGATTGTTTGATGAGCTATTATGACTGCCTGACACAAAAATGTGGACATCTTCAAAATGTATATTTGGTGTTTTGACAGCCTGTGATTGTTTGATCACAGAAGCGGACATCTGCAGACTTTGATAGTACAAAGCAAAGTATTTTCACATGGTTCTGCTACAGCATTGCATAACTTTTGCCAGACAGCCAGACACTATCATATTTTTTCTTTTTTTTGATGATAGGGAATGAAGCCACTAGTATTTCATATAGCAAAGTAAGTTCTTGATGTCATGAACCTAATTTGAGATGATTGTTAGGGTTGAGGTGACCTGCAATATGAAAGTTCAGATGGGACTAACCTGACTTGATACATGGCAGGCCATGACTTTGGAGAATGTGATCTTCATTTGTCCCACTAATTTTTCAACTGTTTTTTTTTTTTTTTTTTTACCCCTGGCATGTGTAAACCTGGATATAATTTGTGGTTTTCTACACTAGACTGAAAATAATTTAAGCTAGTAATTTTTCTGCTGATTGTTTCAACTGTCATTAAGAGCTGATTCCTTGCATGCATAACCCCCGAATACAATGCATCTGACTATTACCAAGTGTGATAGCATATGGTTATAACATTTCAAAACTGCAGTCAACAAAATCTTGAGACAGACACGTAGTAAACATGATACTATATGGCATGTGATGATAGTTAAACCTTAGTAGAACAATCTACATTTTCATAATTGTTATACACTGATAATTGACCGACTTTTCAATATATGATAATAAAACATTATATCCTTGATCAATGACTGACAAGTCTGGGAAAATGAGATTGGTGATGCCTGACTGACATTTCAGTGATAATGATATCATTTTTGAATTGCATACATTTTGGGACTGATAGTCATACCTATGATGGCTACCTGACATTTTGATGTGAGTAATATCCTTGATGAACCATTAAAATTTCAATGACAGCAAGCCTGTAGGTCTTGGAAGAGGACAGATTTCACTTGGCACGCTGTAGATCACAGGGTGAAACCTATGCATGCTAGACAGATTGGACTGACTAGAGTTTTGCTCAGAGCTGCTCCATGTTTGATAATGATTTTCTCTTTTTTTTTTTTTTTTTTACCAATATGATATCTCAGTGACAGCACGCATAAGGCTAATGGAAATTAACGCTTTGCCACAGTGATTATTACCATTGAATTTTGAGAAATTATTTTCAACTGCCACTGCAGATCACTCAAAAAGACAAAACTGGATGCTAGAAGATATGTATTTGTAGTTGCTGGATTTTGAACAGCTATAAAAAGTGAATAATTGAATCCTGTCACTCTATAAGAAAGAGAAAGAAACAAGCATATCTAAGTTTGCTTGACTTAGGAGGAAATCCATTCCACAGAGCTTATTCATTTTATAGGGAATTTTGCTGAAGTATAAGGCCTTATTTGAATGACAGCCAATTTTAGCAAGGTGACATTTTAAAAAAAAAAATCTTAGATTGTGCTGTTCAGACTTAGCATAGAGCGTTTCCCTTACATAGGAATTGTTTTCCTTTAAACAGACAATGATCTTCTTTTTTTCTGTTATAGATGGTTTATGATTACTAAAGCTGCAGTTAAGTTTTTTTTTTTTTTTTTATTGTCAGTGAATGGTTCTTTCAGTTGCTGCGTAAAACGAGTGCATTTATCATCTCACTCAAGATTGATGAAAAGCATTTTTCTGGCTGGTTTTCAAATTTTCCTTAGAATTTTTTTTTTTTTTTTTTTCCTGATATTGTATGAGCCAATATTGAACTGACAGCCGTTCTCTGGTTTGGAGGAACAGGTTTTTTAAAATTTTTAAATTTGTTTTTTAACAACACTTCAGAGCTGTGTAATCATGGGATTATCATTATCTCTTATTGGGTTCTTGTAAATAGCAAATGTCAAAAACATCAATGCCATAGACTATGTTAGCTCACGTTTCATGTGGTTATAGCTTGACAGTGCTCTCTAACTGTTTGATGTGATTGGGGTTTCATTTTTTTTTTTTTTTTTTTATTTGGTTATAACTTGAGAATAGCAGAGGTCGGATTTTCCTACCCCAAAACCAAGGAAATTGTTGAGCTGTAGAAATTAGAGTTCATCGTTGAGAATTCCCCCTATTTTACCACTATTGATCTTAGGTTGATTTTATTGATTTTTTTTGTGTGTTTTTTTGGTTTGTTCAGATACATGGGTCATAGGTGCAGTATGTAATAAATTAAAGTCATCATTGCCATCGTTTAAACCATCAGTGGGAACCCAGTATTTTACCCTTTCGATTCTGATGTCCTACTCATATATTATATTAAATAATTGAATTTAAGAAAGAAAAAATATTTTAATTTTTCATGGCAATGTCAAGTCATCACTGTGTCAGATGGCATTTTATATCAAGTATGTATATAGTTGTGATGGACTTACTTGTGACCACTTGAAATGGGACATGATGAAATCAGGTACTGGTAAATTTTTTAGCCTATAGAGCTACAAGCATCACTGTGAAGTTTATTCATTTTCCTTTGTATTGGTGAAAAAATCTTTGTTTTACCTCTAGGAGAAGTCGAGGAAGGGGCAGTTATAGTCAGTGGTAGTGGTACCTGCAGCTGCAGCTAAATTTAGTAAGAAACCAACTGGTTTTCCTCTGCAATCCAAATAATTTAGATCCAGTCTCTACATAACAACACTTGGACCTTTACTCAGTATATTTCAGCAAATTTATCTCTGAAATATATTTTTAAATGGACATAGAAAGGTTTGTGCAAAGAAAGAAAATTTGCATTAAAAAGTCACTCATTATTGAAAATATTGTAATTTCCCTATTTGTCATAGTTTGAAAAGCCCTTGATTGCATTTTCATATGATTTTATCATATCTGTTTTATATCTGACCTCTCATCCCAGGTGCTGGAATCAGTTTGGACAGTCTTGAAAAGCAACATGAATTTGTTTTTTACCGTCATCACTTCCATCCTGTCAGCTGTACTGGGCGGTGGAACGGCCATTCTTAACTTTGTTATCTCAGCCGTAAGTTGTCTTTGTACGTATTTGAAGACCAAGGGAGAAGAACCACATACATCCACTTTTTACACATAGGAGAGAACAGAAGTTTTGTTTGTAGGACTTCTGTATTTTATGTCTGTTGAAGTTGTACATTCAAACCATTGCTTTGGACAACAGTGGCTGTTCCCTCTGAGCTTTTTAAGATGGGATAGTGAAGGCATTGGTCCAAACCTATAAATTGTTGTCTTGAAAATAGTAAAATCTGGACATCTGTTGTTCTTCTCCATCAGTCTTCATTCTTTTGTCTTTAAATGTGAAGCACAGCAAGTTGACTGGTGGCAAATAATTCTTTTGAAAAAGCTTGGGGATTGGAGATTGTAAAGATACATTCATATTATCATCATACAGAATGTTGCAGGCTTCAGACTGAATGATAGTATATGTCTATACGTCTTGTATGTGTTCATTTTCACTTTATGTCATTTTTATATAAATTGAACATGAACACAAATCAATATCGAGACTTCTCAAGAAAAGACAAAACAGAAAAAGTTAGCAGAGCTAGTAAAGATCGGAATAAACGCAGAAGAATTAACCAGTGTGTGTCATTGCCTGCAGAGCCAACTGATGCCAACACATGACGAATGATGAAAACAAATCTGACCACAGAACAAAAGGGACATAAGATAAAATGTGTTGATATTGTGGAGACTTATCAGTGGATTTATTCAAGTTCATGGTGTTTAGTAAACAAAATGCTCCTACCTTAAGAAAAGCAAAGTTGGTTAATAGTTTACATGTCAGTCTTTATTAGCTCTTTTGTTTGTGTTCTCTGTGCATCACAAAAGAGGAGGGATGGGGAAGGCATATGCTTCTTGACAAATTTGGCATGGCTTCAAATGTTACAAGGGGATGGAAAAGATTTAGAACCTGCTTGCTTTTTTTCCAGCAACTTAGTGATACCTAGACTTCTTGGGTTGGAAAGCCTGACATTTAGCCTTCTTGGATAAGGGTGAATATATATATATATTCATAAGTGCTGTGTGTAAGAATCCTTGGCATTAGATATCAAATGAAGAGTGGGCACAAATGCTTCTGTCCAGGTAGAATTTCCAGATTCCAAATTTCCACCCCAAAATTTCTTCTCATCAAACTGGGCATGCATTTAAAGCTGAGATATTCCTACTTTCTTAGGATTGAAATGCTAGAGTCATAATAAAAAATATTTTGAAATGAACAAATAAGATAGATCTATTTGTACAGGTTAAGCATAAGCTGTAGAAGAGTTGGACTGAATGGTACTAACAGTAACTAATACTGTGAATATGACTATTTAACCGTAACTAAAACTGTGTGGGTGAAAATTCATTTAGCCTATGTTTCTAATCCTCTGTCTCTTTGTCCTGCACACAGATCATATTCCTTACCACCCTCTTCTACCTGCTGGCCTCTAGTGGAGACATGTACAAGCCGGCAGAGCTCTTCTCCAACCTCAGTCCTGGCTCCACTGGCAGCAAGTTTGGTTCAGCTGTGGAACATGCCATCAGGTTAGTGGGTCATCAGTGATTTGCAGCACAGCATGGTAGTACTGATGTTCCCAACATGGAAACACAAGGTTACAGGCATATTCTGCTGTTCATGGAGTTACTTTTTAACCCTGTTCATGTCAAGAATTTGACAGGTACTCCGAGGTCTCCTGTCTTTCATAGTGATCGCATTATGTCGGAAAAACATTATTACTGTGATATGTTTTGCCAATGAGTAGAGCTTATAATTGTTTGATTCGAAAGATAAAGATTTATTTAAATCTTCTAGGTTCCACTTGTCAAGGACCTGGCATTCATAGGCTTATAGAAAAGTTTCCGCTCTTTAATGTTTAAAACTTAATGGAAACTGTTTTAAACATCTCTGAATATATTATAAATAAATATTTGGCAATATTCAGCTTTTTTTTTTTAGGTCCACACATAAGCAACAATAGACTTGTTCAAAAGCTCTTTGAAAGTCCTTATTTTGAGATTGTCTAAGGAGTGACTGTCATTGCCCAAATCATTATGCTAGACTCTAGAGATTCTTTTATTGAAATTATTTTGCTAGGAATGCAGATTCTTCAGCAAAGCTGCTGCGGATCTTAGGGTTAAAATAAATCTACAAATTTCTAGTATTATAGTCTTTGTGGTTAAAGGGTTTAAGTAAATATGAATAATTTGGCAAAGTCTTCATCTCTCAATAATGGGAGAAAAATAGCTAGTCTGATGTTAAAAAAGGGGTTTTTAAAAAAAACAGTATCTCATTCTGTATCTTGCCAAGTCATATGACTAAAATATACTGCTATGCTAACCAAACCAGTTTTTGTGCAAATTCTCTTCCATTCCATATTTGACCCTTAGAAACTATCAGGTGACTTTTGATGGTGCTAGATTCTGACATTATGCCAATAAATGTTTGTGACAATCAATATTGCTTGCAAATCACAAGCTTTAGATCTGCAAAGCCTTAAAATTTCAACTGTATGGAAAATCCTGGCTATTTCTGAATATGGTCTTAATATAATTAATTTCTTTCATTCCCAGTGGTGTGTTTATGGCATCTCTGAAAATGGCCACCTTCTATGGACTCTACACCTGGTTGGTTCATCTGATCTTTGGCCTGGACATCGTCTTCATTCCCTCAGGTAGGTACTGTACTGTAAGGACAAGTGAGATCACAGTATGCCAGCAGCTAAGGTGTGTCCATCACTGCTTTGGTTTGATCTGTTTCACTGTTCCTAAGCTTTCCAGTCCCATATGAGGGCTATCTCAGCTATTTTAGCATCCTGTTCAGCCACAGAAATCCAGTGCACTGTGACCAACAGTTTGTACTGCCCTTGTGGTTCCAAAATGATTATGTTACTTGCCAAAGGCAGATGGCTCACATCTCACATTTAAGAAAGTGAAATTTGCTGGATTTAAGACCATAGCAACTGCAGTAGTGTTAGTTCAGTCATGTAAGCTTATATGTCCTGAGTCCCTATCTACTGGACTGATAATTCGTGTGTGAGAAAAACATTCATGTTATTTTATCAAACTCAGAATGGCTTAATTTATTTCAAGCTAGGATAAAAGATGAACTTTATTTGTCCTCAAAAGGAAATTCCAGTTGATGAGACACAATATATTTGCAAGATACATTTATACTCACATGCATATGAGACGCAACATGACGAAATAGCTGACTTAGGTTCCTATCTGTTGGTGAAAAAATCTATGTTCTATTTTGAGCAGAAGTCGAGATATTGGCAGTTAAAGACAGTAAGGGTGACCTCTGAATTTAGTGGGGAAATGACTGATCAGTTTCGTTGTTAATCCTCCTTTAGGTCATATCACTAAATTATAATTTTTGGATTTTTACTCAGTAAATTTCAGCAGATAAAACTCTTACAATTTTTGGACGTTTACTGAATAAGTTTCAGCAAATTTAATGCTGAGATATATTTTTTAAGATGGAATAGAAAGATTTTGTATTTTTAAAAAAAAAAATCCATAAAAAATTTACCCACTGTTGAAAAAATTGTGATTTCTCCAGTTGCTCCAGTTTAAGATGTACCTGATTTTGTGATGTCGCATCAGTGCCACAAACACATCAGAACAAGGCAGAATCACATTTTTTTTTTTACATATAACAAACACCACACGTCTTTTAGAATATTTCAGTTATAACGTGGGACCACAGAGATGAACAAATATATATGTCTTGCAGCCAGTCAAAATGAGATGTATATCGATTTTTCATCATAAGGGGTTTTTGGTATCATGTGAAAGTTTATTTCATACCCTTTCAGGTGGTGAAAAAAGTTTTGAGCTAGGTTTATTCTAGCCAGAGATATTGCAGTGTAAAGAGACATGGAGGGACCCCCAGCAGTGACCGAAATTCTGAGAAAATCGAGTTTAAATGAACTGTCAAACGCATAAATCTACATACCTACTTCACAAAAATCCGATTTTAATGAAGAAATATTTATAAATCGAGGGTAAGACTGATACTGTCTTGTTCAGAAATGAATGCACTTTCGATTTCTACAATAAAAAAAAAATTCGATGTCTGACCCCTCTCATTACATTCAAAGCCCGATTTCTTTGTTCTAGCCCAGCGACTTACGTCTCATTTCGACTGGCCGCGAGACATATTACAACTGTGCTGTTGCCATGGAGCAGTGCCAAAAACAGGGCCAGCACGTTGACTGGAAGTGGAAAAAAAAAAAATCTTATGTTGTCTCTACCAACCTTGATTTTTTTTTTTTTTTTTTTGACGTATTTGATTCTTTGCAAAGAATATCTATACTAAACCATGGGATTTTCTTGTGTTGATGAGTCTAAGGTGCGCACAATAGTTCACCATGCTTCCACAAACTGGAAATACATGATAGAATAATGTAGTCTGAGCTCATGAGCATGTAATTATAATGTCTAAAGATAACCCATTGTAAGGTTTGCAAATCATTTTGTACACACTGTTAGATTGTAGTCATGAGAATGGCAATCTTTGTCTGCCCAGCTCTTGCCGCTTGTTTTGCTGCCATCCCATTCTTGGGCCCTTACTGGGCAGCCCTGCCTGCGGTCATCGAGCTGTGGCTGGTACAAGGTCAAGGTCTCAATGCGCTGCTGCTGTTCCTGGCTCACATGATGCCAGCCTATGTCGTGGACACGGCCATCTACCGCGAGATTGATGGGTGAGTTTGTGGTGTTTGATGGATAAGAACACATCACTGGCGACATGATGAAATCAGCCATGTGCCAAAACACCAACAGGAGAACAACTGAAAATAAAAAATCTATAACAATCTTGACCTCAATCAGGACTGAAATGATAGATGATGTTTGTTTCCCTGTGCGTACTTGAAGAGGGCCTTCTGAAAATGTTTAGTTTTCAGATAAATTTGCCTTTGAATAAAATTTGGTGGATATATCCGATTTAGCACATGGCTGAGTTCATCGTGCCATCAGTTATATTTGCTTTGATCAGATTTGACTCCCGCAATTTATATCACAATTGTTCTGATTTATTTGTCACGCAATCAGATGAAACGAATCTGAAGTCAAATTTTTCATGTATAGAATTATTGGCGTCCATGGGAATACTGTGGTGAGAGAATTATTTAGCCACTTCTTTTCCATGCCAATATTATTTCCTTTCAGTTCGGTTAAACCCAATTGGCTCATTAAATCCCCCATTGACATCCAACTGATTTCACCTGGATGAGAGACATTTTATTTATACTTGATCTATGTAATGGATGTTTGTGTGTGCAACTTGAGTAAATGTTCTACATTGTCAGTTACAAGGAGCTCTGTTTTGTAGCACATATTATGGTCTATTCAATTGTGATAAACTATTATAATCATTTTTTTCATTTCTAGTTACGATTGAACTTATTATATTTAGACTTCTCATCTTCAGAAATCCAGACGGGTCATATTGGTATAGGAATAAATAGTTAAATTTGCAGTGACAGTGATGATGGTTTAGTACTGGGCACAGTTTTGAGGGAAAAAAACAGTGTGACTTAGTACGGGCTCTAAGAGTTAAGCCCTATGGAACCTGGTATGGTGTAAATGATACAGTAAAGATTCATTGTACTGAAAAGTAGCACAATCACAAACAGTTCATATGAAAAAATAAATACCAACTCCTAACAACAAAGGGTGTATAGTTCTTACAACGGATTTTATTATAGCATGTTGCAATCCAGATTTCACTTCTGATAATATTATCATGGTACTCTTTTGTTTTAAATGCTGTGATAGGCTCTGGAGGGTAGATGTGCAGCAGGTTTCAGCCTTAACAGAGAAATAATCATTTGCTTACCTGGGGTGCCTCTTTTCTTTGGCTCTTCAGGAGTCATCCCTACGTGACAGGTCTGGCCATTGCTGGGGGCATGTTGTTCATGGGTCTGGAAGGTGCCATCATCGGACCCATCATCCTTTGCTGCCTCATTGTGGTGCTCAACATGTACAGTAACATGCTGCAGAATGACCCCAACACACCATCACCAGGTCAGTGCGTCTCCAAATTTTGCATGAATGCTTCAGTAGGCGGACACGTGGGAGTGGGTGAGAATCAAGGCAAATTGCTTTCATTGGCTTTTAGTGGTCCTTGCAAGATCAAATTCAGGATACACCTTTTCTGGTAATGTGTATGTTACGTAACCATGTGAAATGAGCCCATTGTCAAATTTCTGATGAAAAGAGAAATGAGTGTACGTGATATTGCTGAGAAAATCATTTAGCTAGGACTCTTCTGTGCTTAGATATTCACGTTCAGAGTTAGCTGCTGTGGTCCTAGGGTCAGTAAAATCTGATTATCTCAATCTCAATAAAACTTCCTTTGACATGTGACTCATATCACCTGGATATATGATATGTTATCTTTCTGTAGTATGTTGCTGTGGATGCATGGGAAAATTTTGAGTGGGCAACAAGTCAGATCTGGAGAAAAGGACTTTTTTGGCCAGTGATGTAGGGCCACATTTTTTTCCCCTCTGCAGGATATATATGTTTTTTTTTCTAAAGTAGTCTCCTAGTTACATGGGGAAAACCAGAGGGACAGCAGCCTAGATTGGGAAAAAGACAAAGACTGTTCTGGCCAGCTTTATAATGTTCTTTCAAAGGGCATGATTATGAGCAGCTTTTTTTCTCACTCGATATCACATAGATCATCATGTTCATAGTTGCCTTGTAGATGCATGGAGGAAACAGGCAGTAGATCCTTGGTCAGAGTTGTGCTCTGATCTGCACCATCTGTGTTCATTTTTTCCTCCTCCTTTTTTTTTTTTTCTTTTTTTTCTCTTTCCTCGTGTTGAGATTGCAAAATTGTGTCATAGCCACTTTATTTTTTGCATGTATTGAACCTGGGTCCTGAAAATACTTTGCTGAAAAGTCTTGGTAATCAGAGTTTGAAGAAGGATTTTTCCTTGTTTGGTTGAGCTTTGTATGTCCCTGTTACTTATGGCAGGAGGTATAACAAAGGTTTTGACCATCTGTCTGTCCATCTGTCCACTCCAGGATGTAGAAAGAGATATGATGAAGCATGGTAATTAACTCTTTATGTCGCTGTACATGTATGTGCACTTTTACCCAAATGGTGGATGTCATTGGAGGGGCAACCAATTGAACAATGTTGTCCTGATTTTGCTTGCTGGTGGTTTTTGTGGTCTAGTTTTCTCTCTGTATGTTTCTGTTTTTTCCATCCTCCCAGTTCCATTGAAGACCATAGGATGAAAAATATTCGAGTCCGTTTTGAGAAAAATTATCTAAAAAAAGATAATTTTTTCTTTTTTTTTGTTGATGAGGTCATATTGGTATTCTGGCTATTCCAGTTTAACATTTTATGACATTTTAATGCTTGTACCATCAATTTCAAGTCTTAATCTCTCATAAAATCCTTTTCTTTTTTTTTTTTTTTTTTTTCTGACATTTGGGCTTTTTTGATTTTGACCCCAAATGTGTGAACACAGACTTTAGTTTCATTGTGGAGCCTTCAGTTATTTTTATTCAGTTTCTGTTTCATGTGTGTGTGGTTTTGGATTGAAAGACCATAAACTGTCTGATGACAAACTTTCTCCAACCGAAATTGTCATATTGAATGAAACTGGGACTGTCCAAAAAAAAACTAGAAAACTGAGAACATGTCAGGTTTCATAGGCGAATAGTTGTAGTGCCATAAATTTGTAATTCAGACCGATATGCAATTTGTCCACATATAAGGGTAAATGTATAATTGTAATATATCACATCTCATCAACCTTGATTGGAATTTCCTTTTGAGAACAAGTAAAGCCATCTTTGGTCCTCAGAGCTAGTGAACTCAGGTGAATCTAAAGGATGTAAAATTCTTAATTTATTTTCACCCATTTTCAATTGTTTTATTGAATTTAGTATATTTGAAAATGTCACTTTTCATATTTTTTTTTTTCAAATTCGGTTTTTGGATTTTGAACTCTTATCAGTATTTTTAGAATGTTAGTCTTTTCAAGTCTTTGTATTGTCCCTTTTTTTTTAAACCACTGTGCTAGTAGTCCTCTCTCTTTTTTTTTTTTTTTCACCTAGAATGTTATTGCCATGTTTTAGGAGGAAATGAGTTACACTAAGGATTAGAAAGATGAACTATTTTCATGAAGGTTTAACCAAAGAATCTGTTCATGCTTGTGGCATATTCTGCTTGTGACAGCTGGACAAATTAGAAAAGTTTGCTTCATGAAATACGAAGATTTCAACTTCCAGATGCTTTTCTTGTCTCGTCCCTGAACTTAAAAAAACGTCACTGTTTTGCCATGTTGCCATGGCAACTGAGCCCAGTTTTGTGCCAATCCAACAACTTTCAGATTCTTCTTTTTTGTTGTTTTTTTCTCATTCATTTATTTCAGCCTTAGATTTATGCAAATATTATTGTCATATTGCCATGGCAACCATGCCTTGCTTGTATTGTACGAGTCCTGTACCATTTCCCGCTTATTTTTTTATTTTGCTTGTATATTTCAGTGATGTGGCCAAAGAGAATAAGGTGGTTGTATGTCCCACGTTCTTGACTGACAGTTTGCTGTGGGGTTTTTGAATTGAGGTTCTCATAGTTTGCTTGGTTTGCCAAGATCCCTTTTTTTTTTCATTTCTTCTCTTTTCAAGCCTCTGTAAACAGAGGACCCCAGTGTCTTGTGACAATGATCTCACATAATACTCTGATTGCCTGCAAAGAAATATAATGGGAGATGGTTTAGTTATCTGAATTTTTCCATAGTCTATAAATATGCACTGACTGCTGCGACCAGGCAATCAACATAGACTGAGTGGTTTATTGTGACCAGATTTCCATTTCAACCAATCAAATTGATTTGTTTGCTTTGATTCAGGACATTGGATTAGATCTTGCAGATTATAGATTGAAAGTCTAGACTCGAGATGGGGAAGTTCCACATGATTGTGGCTCGGGGTGCGTTGTGATAGGGTTAAATGTAGAGTTAGGGTTAGAGCAAGGTTTAGTTGAGATAAAGGGTTTATTTAAGTAACCTGAAATATTTAATTACAATATTAAGACTCACCTGGTAGCAATAGACCATTGGTACTATGTTGACCACCTGTTAGCAATAGCCTTGTCCCTAAAAGCAACACCTAATCAAACTGAATCTGAGGGAAACTATAACCCGAAGGTGCATTTCATTTTCAGCCATATATATATCAGTGATTATTAGAAGCACAAGTAGATCCTCTATCATATAACATTTAATGACAGCTATTAATTCTATAAGTAAGTAATGGGGCTGGATTCATTAGATTTGAATCAGTGAATAATTTATTGAAGGATTTAAGGATG
>JBCEWB010062842.1:28708-43677 GCA_039654565.1 Peronia peronii
TAATTCTATAAGTAAGTAATGGGGCTGGATTCATTAGATTTGAATCAGTGAATAATTTATTGAAGGATTTAAGGATGAAGTTGTTCATCACCAATAGACGGTTTGTCAGAGTAAAAGAGTTAAATAAAGGAGAGCTACCAAAAGGAATAATAGTTGTCTCTAAATAAGGAAGGTAGAAAGTCAGTGCAAACAGTGGAAAGTCAAAAAATTTAAGGTAGAGATTGAATCATACATTAAATTGCAGTTTGCAAAAATTATAGTCACTAGATTCTTCTCAGTAAACAGGCAAGGAGGAGGAGGGGGGAGGGGGGGGGGGGGTAAGCTTACAATAAAATGTAGTAGCCTTTAAACTAGGACATTTAGGAAGTAGATAGATCTATTGATCAGAATTGTTCTGAAAGTGTGAAAAGATCGACTGATCAGAATTGTTCTGAAAGCATGAACTACATGAAAAATGACAATGTTAACTAGATGTGAGAACAGTACCATTTAAAGTTAGATCGAGTGGACAGAGAAATTTGGACTACCAGTTGGTTGATGTCCTGATGTTATGTATATATTCTCTGATGTCTAGATTAACATTTCCAAACCCTTTCTCTCTGGTCTGTAGTCCATCTCTCTTTTTCAAGAGCCTCACTAGGTCAAAGGGATCCTCAGTCTTTCTTTTCACTCACTCTCTTTAGCCAGTCTTGGGAACATTGGACTTTGAGCTTTGAATTGAGGGTAGCAAATGCTATACCTCTCCGACAGATAGGAATGGTTGTTCGTGTCCTGTCATGTAGCAAATGTTATGCCTGTCCTCCAGGCAGCAAATGTTATTCCTGTCCCACAGATACCAAACATTATACCTGTCCTACAGATAGCAAATATTCTACCTGTCCTACAGGTAGCAAATGTTATACCAATAGAGTTTCACTTGTAATTTGTATGATATTTATCTCACCAGCTCGCCCAAACCTTAGCTTGCGCTATCTCCTGGCTCAGCGTAAGATCAACTCAAAGGGTCCACGGTGATTTCTCTTTTATTTGCGTTCTGATATCTTCATGCTATTCTCCATGTACTACTGTGGTATACACTGATGTTACTCGCCCTGTGCCAGTCTGTGATAGATATTTGCTCACTCTGTGGTAACTATGTACGGTATGCACATGTACACATATGAAAGTGAAAACCACACATGCTTTTAATGTCATCATTGCTAGCTGCTTTTTCTTATCTTAACCCTTAACACTTCACTTGGCCACTGGCTAGGCGTCCAGTTGTTGATAAAACAGTTAATACACAATATTTTTTCTTAACCACGCACACCTGACAAAATTCAAAAACATCTTTGATGTTTTTTAACAAAAAGCAGGGAAATAAAGCATCCTAGAACTACAGAATAGCTTACTCTAGCAGAACCTGAGGGGTAGAAACTGCTTTGTAACTGAACAATTTTTCAGCTAGTTTTGTTGTTACTTTCTTTTGACTTATTCCAAGCACTTTGCTTCCTTCTCTTTATCTGTTAAAAATGAGATGTGAATTTGCACACTATTCATGTACTATCAACAGAATCAGATACTATGGTCATATCACAGTCAAACAGCACATCTAATCTTAAAATGTCTCTATGTAGGAAGGACAGATGTGCCTAGGTCATTTTTTACCAAACTGAGTTCAAATGATACCTTTTAATTATATTCTTATCAATCTAGCAATATCAAAGAGGCTTTTAAAGTCCTGTTACCATTCAAAGCCCTATTACAATAAGTATGAAATGCATTCTAATACAGGTTTATAGCCATGACATTAAATGTAGTTATCATAAAACCCTACTTTTGAGTGACAGACATAAATGAGCATTATGCTGCAACACTTGTCTCTTTATGTGAATTGAAGATTTATGATTATCTTCTGCTGTTTATTTTTGTTATTTTACTTACTTCTAGCAAATTTTCATGAACCAAATTTATTATAATTACTATAGAAGATTAGGAGTCTTTGATATGGCCTATGGTTTTAGACTTAGATTCAATCCTTTCATACACATTCTCCACTCTATCTTTCCTCACAGTCATTCCACAATGGCCCAAAGTCAGTTTTAGCTGTTCATGTGAAAAACACACGCAAATCATTTTGGGCAAAGTCAAAACTGTGATGCAGATGTGGATATTGACTAAAAAGTAGAATTAAATTAATGAAACAACACAGTGACTATTAGATTACATGTACTTGTTTAATAGTGATCATGATTCAAAATTTCAAAGAGAAAGACTGAGGCGAAAGTGGATATGGCCAACCATTTGCACATTAAATGCATGGCTGTGGGCAAATCACATAGTGACTAAAACATTCTGGGTAATCCGATGGTGGTGGTGAGGGTTTTTTTTTTACTGTGCTGGGATCTACTTTATATACTGTCTTTCTATGCCTGATGTGGAGGGGTGTATTTCCACACGTAAACATCAGTTTATGATGTTGAATACAGTGGCCAAGCTTGTTCTATTTAAGTTTTCCAATTTTGTTCCATGATGTTGCTTCAACATAATATTTCTTTTGATTCATTTGACATTTATAGTTGTATGCATTACATTTTTATGTAGAGACAGATGAATTTATAAACTGAGATGAACTGAAATTTATATCTTTAATGTGTATGTATTGTATATTGACATATACAAGCACTTATATATTATCTCTACAACTGTTTATGAATTTCATTTGCATAGTTGTATCATCAGATCTTTGTGCTTTCTGTCTCTCTTCAAGTGCCGCTTCTACAAATATTATCTTTATTGATATTTAATTTGATATTAGAAGTCTATTGTAGTCTTTGGGTAAATGTGCACTGAATATTGTGGCTCTAACTGCAGGTGAAACTCTTTCTGTATAATAATCATAAGAGGATAAGTGGTAATGTGAAAGTATAAAAGTGTCTTATTGTTTTTCTTTTTGGGTGTCTTCTTTGCTGGAGTTGTTTATTTCAAACTACAAGCATTGTATTGTTTGCAGTATTTGTGATAAATGACAGTATATCATGTTTATATCAATACGATAAACTGAACCACATTAGTTAGTTTAATACCTCCTGAAGAACTGAATGCCTGAGACATGGCAGTGATCAATTTTTAGTTCAGGATATTTTCCATTTACTATGACTAGATGTACAAAAACAGAGAGTTTCTGTGATGCTTTAGATAGATCTGTTACACTAGTGTTCCATCTTTATGCGCAAAATATTTGGTCATCAATGGACATATTTTTCAGGAAAGAGAAAAAAAAAAAATTTAATCATCACTAGCTGGATAAGACACATTGTCACTGCTCCAGGATAATGGTATATGTCAGACTTATGCCAAAAACTAACTGATGTCTTGCGGCATTATTGAGTGTGAGAGCTATCAATGTCATTAAAAAATAATAGCTGTGCCAGTGGAGTGAAATCATAATTGCATAGCTCATCAAATGACCTGTCTGAATTTTTTTTTTTTTTTTTTCTCCATAACTCAAAGGCTGCAGAAAATGACTTACTATAGAATATTGGTAGTATGGATTCTTTAACATTGGTAGTGTTTCCTTTCTAGCTTGTGAAATGGGAGTGAAAATGAAATACTTGAGTATGCTCAGTCATGATAAGATGTAGTTATAGGCCAAATCCTACTTTGGCAATATTTAAATGCATCAGTTAGATTGCTAGGCCTCACTGTGACACCGATGAGTTATTCTATGTGTATTTCTCTCCCCTTGCAGGTCCGTCAGCTCTGATGCTATCCACGTCCACTAAGTGAGCCCAGTGACCACGGCTGTGTTGGTGACCCACTGCCCAGCGGCCAGCTGATGTGACATTGAGAGACGCAGAACATTTGAATGTTGTCTTCTTTCCTGTGTGTGTGTGGAGTGGTTTGGGTTATTTTATCTTTGTACAGACTGTAATCTCTAATGCTCCTGTCATGGTGCCGGTATTGTAGAACAGTCCTTGACCAAGTGGGATAATGAGGGGACATCAGCCTCAATCCTTTCGCCTGGAAGAACAACCAGTTCTGGGTCAGTCTAACTCCTATTGGACACTCACTGGCTGAAGTTACACAGTTATTTAAAAGTTACACTGGTATAAACAAGAGCTATTATTTTCGTCCACTCACAATATTTACAATCATTCGCTTCCTTTTGTCGCTCTTCCATTAGCTAGCATATGTAGTTGTTGTTGTCACTGCTATAAATGTCATGTGACCACACGAAGTCGGTTGGATGTCAACGGGACTTTCTTTTTCGTCCAGAAACTTGGAACTTAACTGACTATGGAGATTCTTCTGAGTTAACTTTGAGTGTGAAAATCTGGGCACAGAAAAGGTATATATGTGGTCAACTACTTTTTTTTTTACAAAGTAAAGTGGACCATTTCTTTTTCTACTGACATCAGTAAATCTGTTAACGAAAAGTTGACATCTAGCTCGCTTCACCTCACAGTTGCATGACAAATCTTTATGTTGTAGTAAACATGCAGAGACAGTGTTTTCCGTAGGAAGACCCAAGAAAAGATGTTGGCAATAGAAATCTCATCTTTGTTGTGAGCAGTGAGTTGTGAGATGCACTAACCTGATGAGAGAGTACAGGATGCATTTGAGGAGTGTAAATGATGCAAACAGTACTACGAGATTGGATACAAATGTTGAAAAAACGGGAATTTTTTTAATTATATCTCCAGTGCTTTGGTATGACTGAAACTTTTTGGTCATATTATTGTTTATATCTTTTTTTCTTTTTTCTAGGACAATAAAAGATTAGACAAGGCAGCACATGATGGCCTGGTAAATATAGCAGGAAGTACAAAACACCCTCACACAAAATAACATAACAACAGAAATAATTGAAAAAAAAAACAGTAATCAACATACAATATCAAGTTAGTACTGTGTGCATGTCCAGCCCTCATTTGTTCGCCTGTGTGACTGATTCATTCTGATGTATGACTGTCATATGAAGGGATCTTTTTCACTTTGTCTGTCTGAATCTACAGATGTAGTCTGTATGTGAGCTTGCCGAAATGCTATGTATAATTTTGAGTAGAGATCTGGTCAATATATACATGTATGGATATTGAAATGTGTGTGTGTGTATGAATGCAACTGTTTGTATTACATAAACTAAATGGGGTTCGTGTTTATGTTACTGTTAGTCTGGAAAGATCTGGATTAGCTGATCACAGATATTGATTATAATTAGACCTGACTCCTTTTGCCCAATCAGATAAAACTTTGCAATAAAATATTCACCCCATGAGATACACTTATTTCATTCATCCACAAAATGTACCACCTTGTAGAAAAAACAGTCATTTTATTTCCACATTATCTGTCTGAGGAGTAGAAATGCAAACTGTACCAAATTGTCAGATACAAATTCTGAGAAAACTAGAGTTTTTGAGTGCATTCTTTGTCTTTGTGGTATCAATGAAACCAGACTTTGGACATATTTTTCTTTGTATTTTAATTTTTCCTCATGACAATAAAGGAATAGACAGCACAGAACAAGTCTTGTAAATGTAAGTAATGAAAAAATCATACAGTATCATATGCATTTCTATGCATCAAAAGTATCATATACATTTCTACTCCACATTTGCATTTCATGTCCTTTGGTTTTTTGTTTTGTTTTAAAGCAAAAATACCTTTGTAAGGTTTTTGGTGTAATTTAGCTGTGTCCCGTTGCACTTGACATCTGAATCCTTTTTTTTCTTCCTTTTTTTTGGTCTTGTTTTGTTTTTGTTTTTTTTTGTTTTTGTTTTTTTTTGATCATCCTCTTTGCTTGAAATGGTAAGACAGACTCACTATGTTATTTCATCCATTCTTCTCATAAGAATGATCTCCTTATTTCATTTTTTGTTTTACCGCTGTGCTTTTACTTAAGTTGACTCACATTAAGTTGTTTTAGATAACATTTGGTTGGCTTGTTTTAGCAACATATGAGAGGCAGCACGATGAAATCAGGCGCTCGTCAAACTGAGGCAACTGGAGAAATCACATTTTTCAACAATGAACGAATTTTAACAGAATTTTTTTTTTCTTCACAGAAGCCTTCTATAACAATCTAAAAATGCATTTCAGAGTTAAATTTGCTGAAATAGATTGAGTAAAGACCCAAAATTGTAATTTACTGACAAAGGCTAACAAAGATTAGTAAGGATTTACAAAAGTGATTGGCCATTTTCTCACTAAATTCAGCTGCCGCAACAGGTCACCTCCATCGTCTTTAGTTGTCAATAGCATGAATTCTACTTAAGGTTGAACAAATATTTTTTCACACACGGAAAGGGAAATGAATAAACTTAATATTGGTACCAATAACTCCGTACGCTCAAAATTTGACAAGAGCCTAATTTCATCATGACGCATCTCATATAGATTGTTGTGTGGTGAAGGATATTGTGTGTTATTCCATGTTGTATGTTGACATCACACATGATTTTGTGCAATATTCTGAACTTTTTCACTAATCTTTTCTGTTTCTCTCATGCAGTTGAACTATATGCATTTGTTACAAGGGAAAGACTATCCATATTGATATTCTCTATCTATAGATGTGTTAATTTTGGTTGATCTTCACTCCATTGTTGGCCTTGTACTTTGTCATCTAGTTATGTTTGATGATTGCCCGCTCCTCTTTTATGTGTACATGACTTTTGTGTGATTTGACAGTATGGACAGCTGGCTGCATATGGTCATGGTCATTCTGCAATCACTAGTCTTTTTTTTTTAAATTGTTTTCTAAGCTTATCAGATTTATGATGCTAACTGTAATCATCACTTCACAATTAAACTTATTTAATAGTTCTTATTTGATTAGTCAGTTTTATGCTATTTTTAAAGCCAAGAACTACTTCTGCCTAACTCATAGTTTTAACTTTATACAAAACATTTTTGTCCATTTTCTTAAACTGTTAAAATTGACTTGGATCATTGTGAGATGACGTTGATAATATTATACATGTGAGGTGTGAACTCTTGAGTTTATTTATTATGTGACTATCAGAATTCAGTTCAATCATATCAGTATCTCAGTGTGAAAGTGTATATCTTGATTTGTATGAGGCCAGAGAGGATAGTGTGTCAGGACATAGAAATATGAATGTGCTCAATCATAATGTGCACATGTGGTAAGTGTTTACTGTTTCAGATGTTCAGTATGTAGGAGACAATAGGCTATACTCGTATATTTGTGTATTTGTCAGCTTCATGCATTCATATATAGATTATGAGATTTTGAGTTTAGTAAAGTGAAGTATGTATGTGATGGGACATATGATCTTGTAGGCTTTCACATATGGTGTACTTACAGGGGAAACACAACTGATATCCAGTTTTTCATATTTTCAAGGTTACAGTCTACCTGAACCTTTGAGAAGATCAGAAGGAACAGCCAATGTTGTCCAAAGCAGTGGTTTGAATCAATAACTTCAGAAATGAAAGGCAGAGAAATCTTTAAATTAAAAACAAATTTCCAGTTTTCTCCCAAGTGTAAAAAGTAGATTTACATTTATATGGTTCTTCCCTCTGGGTCTTCATATGTGTCTGACACAGAGTGACTGGAATGAACATTAGCCTCTCTTAACTTTGCCAATTTCAATATTTTAAAAAATATTTTTATTCATGTTGGTCCTGTAACTGTGACACAGATGTGCTGAATACATGTGCTCTTTTAGTCCACTCCAAAATAGCTGTTGTGTAGTCAGAGATTGGACCAAGACTGTGTAACTTCAGCACATTACTATCTCATCTTTTATTACTATACATATATAGTAGAGGTATCATGAAGTGAGTCAGCGGCACCTAAGCATAAAATGATAGTTATAATCAGACAGTTCTTTGTAGAGGTTGACAATACACAACTGTTGTCTTCTATGCATGAAATGTAACTTGTCAGGTGATATATGGGTTCTTTTGCTGCTTAAAAGAAAGCATGTTGATAACTGATATTCCATTCTTAATACGTATTGATATTGACAGATATTATACTGACGATAGGCATAATATACTTTGTTATTTACACCTAATATGCCATTTTTTCCCCCACGATGTGAAGTTCATACTACAAATTTTTATCACAATCAGTTTCTGCTTCAGTCTAAATGGTTGTTTTCGTACAATGCTGTAACAACAATATTCAGTAATCATGGTATGTGTGAAATATAATATTAATATAACATTCACATACACATCATTGCTTGGTTTGATCCGCTGCTTTATTGCCCTGTACTTGGCATGACTATGGTGCTTACTTATCATTATCATTACCTTATGTTGCTCTCAGTTGTAGATGTTGTTTGGCTGGTTTTTCACCTGCTGTGTTGCAGATAACGTATTCCGCTTTTGATGTCAGTATTCTGTTATCTCTGTTGCCATTTATAATAATTCATTTTGTCATCCATAGCTCTCTCTGTTTATTACGTCTTTCAATCTCCTCTGGGGTGGTTATCTCGATGGCCAACTCGTCATCTATAGCAGTCTATCTTTATCATTTATATAGTATCTCAAAGCTGCCTACCACCCCAGTGTTTACTATCCAAGGATGGATTTGACACATCAGTCCCATAGTCCCGTAGTCATGCATGGGAAATCAATTTCATGATGGAAAAATAAATTATCAATCTTGATTATGTCATTATCATTTTCTGAACTTTGTGGACAAAAAAAAAAAATTTGTATAATTCCATTCTCATTGAGATTTGTATCCATTTCTGTCTATTACAGCGCCATAGCTCCGGTGCCATTTAATTCTCTAAAGCATGGCATTTTGATGACTCAAGCTTGATTATAACCTGTTTCCCCTCATTGGGGGCTTGCATGGCAATCATTGCCATCAAGTCATCATGAACGGTGAAGAGAGAAGATACTCCATTGCTGCATGCAGTTAAGAGTATTTTTATATTTCGTTCTTTGTAAGCCTTAACTCATTCATTCCATACTTACACAGAAACCCAGTGAGACTTAAACTTGATGGCATATTTCACATTCTGTCATATATTTATGATTACTAGAACCACAAGTACACGTATAAGGTCTTTTATCATAAAAACTTTCATGATCTTTAAATGTGAATGATAGGGATGGATAAACTAGATTTGAAACAGTGGTTTGTTGAAGGTAATGCAAAAGTTGTTCATCGCTGTAGACAGCTTGTCGGAGTGAAGGAGTTAAGTGTCCCAGAAACACTCCCAGAAATTGTTTTCTTTATGGTTGGCAGCTCAGGTGGGCCTACTCGTTTTCCTGTAGGGGTATGTGGTAATGTCTGTTGTGTGGGCTGTAGATGTATGAGCAGAACTTGCCATATCACATTAGACTTAATAGAGTTTTCAGTTAGCACAGTATCAAAATCAACAATGTGTGTATGCAGCTCATTGGTTTTTGCCCTTTGTGTCGACAGACAGAACAAAAGCGACTGTCATATGATTTTTTAGAATGATTATTACTCGGTAAAATCAGTGACAGTTTCAGTGATTTGGAAAACACCTCAAAGACATGCCACATGACTTCCATTATGGGAAAACAAAAAATCAACATGAAATACATCATTGTAAAAGTAAAAGTGAAAAAAAAATGGTGTAAAGCAGATAAGAAAAAAAGGTTAGGCGTTGAAAAAAAGAATAAAATATTTTTTTTTTAAAAATAGCATACAATGAAATAAATAGATGAAAATAAATAAACAAAAACCATTAAAGAAAATCGTTTTGTAGGTTTTTGTTGGTTATAAATTCCTGTTTTCCCCTATGTTTGCTGTCATTTGACTACTGATAGAATATAAGGTTATACCTACAGAAATGCTTAATGAAGAGATCAAGATGACATTGACTTTAGATTTTCTGAAATTTTGTTGTTGTTTTTTCCTGCTTTCAGTTGTTATTGTTGACGTTTGCTCTAGTCAGAATATGATTTAGTTGCGTGTGCCTATCAAGTCGGTGGTGGGATGTGTGTGGCTTTAACTATCTACATCTTAATATTCCTAGCGCCATGCCTCACTTCATTTTTTTATGATTGTCCATTCTAGTATCTCCACTTATTTTACATAATAATGTTTATGTAGACACTAGACAGGCCTTTGCTAACGTCACCACGATCTTTCGTAGATTTGGCAACATGTAATTGACATATGTTTGACACTGACTGTATTCTTAATTAATATACATGTAACTTATCTTAAGCAACTGACTGTAACCATAGGTCTTACAACAGGTATCGTATCCGACCATGACAAACGTAAAATTTTTTCCTCTTGTCACATATAAGACCGTGGCTATTAGTATTACATTTTTTTCTAAGAAGTAGCTCTAGCCAACCAGATGTATAGAAGTTGCAAGCTAGCTGTTGATGCTCTAACTTAAACATCAGTTGAGATATTGACTCGAGGATTTCGTTTAGTCCAGAGATTCCCAGACTTTACCGACTGCCGCTCACTTGGCCTTGATACTTTCTCACTGCCTGTGGGCCAATCGAGAGAATTCATTTCAGATTTCTCTTGAGTATTTGTAAGCTCCCCCCCCCCCCCCAAGTTCTAAATTTTATCATCTATTCTTATTGTCTGTTGGCTTGGCTTCACGGCCAAGATCCTGAGGGACTGTTTTTAGTAAAGTTGATAGAAGCTGCTAGCCGCTTCATCACTGACGATGTCCTATTCGACTTAAAGAACAGCAGATTATGCTGCACGAAAACCCTAATTCATACGACATTGCCCCACCTTCTGACTCTCTCTTTCGCTTCCCTAATCTTTCAGTGCCCCTTTGGAAGCTCTCATCATGTTGAAAACCACTGCTTTAGTCAACAACATCTAACTGTTCACTTGAACAGATGTCGTTAGAATGAAGGCAAGGAACCCCATTGCTCTTGGTACGATCTTATGCTGTTTTGCAAGCAATGTATTAACTGACAGGTCCAATCTTTGGCATTATATTATCAAGCTAGGCCTAAGCTTGCGTGGTCTGCAGCTCTTGTGTTTGCCTTCCACTGGGGTCCATAGACAAGGACTCCTGATGGTGACAAATTTAATGAGCCATTTTTTTTAGCAGCTAAGATAATCCCTTTGCCAAGTACCAGAGGTATAACACAAACATTGTAAAGAATAGGAACATTTTTTTTTTTTTCTTCCTATTTGAAATAAGTAAAGCAAAAAGTTCGGTAAACATTTCACATTTCAACCTCCAGCGGGAGGTTATCTCAGGCAGCAAAAAGTTGAGCTAAAAAAAAAAAACATCATAATGAAGAAAAAAAATATATTCATCATATGTTGAATTTTTCCGAATTTTTTGTTACTTATATTTCAAGTAACAAGAGAAAATTTGTTCGTTTGTTTTGTTTTGTTTTTTCCTTTTTCCAGTGCTTGTGCTTTACCTCTTGCACTTGGCAAAGGGAGTTACTCTGGTTGGCGGTCAAAATGGCTTATTTTGTTTTGAGTGTCCTTCCCAACCAAAACATAAAAAGAAAATTTTTGCAACAGGCAACATGACTGTGACTTATAATGGTAGATTTTGTGACAGGTAGACCTATCTGACTGAGGATATTATTATTAATAATTATTGCGAATAGCAGATTTTTTTTACAGCAGATAAGGTACAGGACTGTGACTATTACGATCTCTTACATACATGTATCAGTTAATGATTTGGTGACTTGTGTGCCGCAATTTTTGATCTTAGTAATAAATCTCAACTCCCTATTCCTCTCATGTAGTCTTTGATTTTGGTAGCAACAGAGAATGATTGTGCGCGCGCCCGTGTGTGCGTGTGTGTGTGTATGTGTGTGTGTTGTGGGAATTTGGAGATGTGGGAAGGAGGGGGGGGGGGGGGCGAGAGGTAGCATTGAAAAGTAATGAAAAAAAAGAAAACGTGGAACAAGCGACACACTTAATCAAGCACAACCAGATTCCCAAATTTGGGAGTTACCCGAAATGCTTGCGACACCCACGTTATTCACATTTGCGCGGTTTGCAATGAACATTTCACGGCAATACACGTGTGTAACAAATGTAGATAAAAACAGAAGACTACATGTATCAAGAAATTCTCAGTAGGTCACTTTTCGTGAGCCAAACAGCATCAATGACCACACGCGCACACAAACATGTGAAATGAAAGAACAAATCCAAATGGCCTAACAGGAATAACAACAACAATAACAACAACTACAACAAAGAAATAAAACAAACAGAAAACTACATACACTGTTAAAATGCCGTATCTTGCATGTATTATGTACATTTCACAAACCACAGAAATGTGTCACATCTTTAGCACTTGACGAAATATCAACACTTTCAGTACGTTCGTATTTAGTCAGGTCAGTTTCAGTTTTGTGTCAGATATGGTGGGTTCACCTGGCTGTAAGAACAGAATTCAGTTCGTCATTTTGTGACAACAACAACAACAAAACAACAACAGTAACAACAACAACAGTAACAATAACAGTAACGACAACAATAATAATAACAACAGTAACAACAACAACAGTAACAACAATAATAATAATAACAACAACAACAAAACAACCGGAAATCGAGAAAGAGTTCTTTGTTCATCTAGAAAGCCATTAATATTGTCTCCTGTTCCTATCATCATCATCGGCATCGTTTCTTTGACAAAATAATGTCGTGGGGGTGCCATGCAAGATACAGCAGTCAGGGATTTCCACTGGTCTCGATCTCATGCTGTTCTCAACAATGGCAATGCGATGAGTCTGACCGGTCCATTCTTTGGCTTTGTCAAGACATGCATGTCTATTATAGTGTACAATATTGTGCGCACTTCAAAAGCTCTGTTATTCCGTCCCATCTCAAAAGCCTGATTTTGACCAATGGCTCACTTTTCTCATCCCCTCGTTCTTTCACTCCTTCATGTTCTTTATCAATTTTTATCATCTTTCATTCATCATTTCTAGCTGTTATTTGGCCTCCGTATGTCGGCCCATTAACTCACTGAACACTGTCTTATAACCGGAGTTAAGACTATAGTACACAAAGATGTTGACGCTGCAGTTGATAGTGCCTAGGAAATAGATCATCTCCCACAGCGACACCCCGAGGTTGGCCTGGACAAGACCATATTCTATGTCCGGTAGGACAGCGTCCACCACGATGACCACGAACCTGGGGATGTTGCAAGCGGTCAGTATGATAGCCAAGAACATGACTACTTTGATCAATCGTTTTTCTCGAGGAGACAGATTCTCTCCCGAGGTGTCCTGCTCGTCAGTAGTCATTTTAACACTGGATATCCAATTCTTTCTCTCAGTCATTTTGTTAAGTCGGCCTGCCAGCCCCCCTGATCGTATTCTGGAGGAAGCTTTTAGGGCATAGATCATCCACACTGTGCAGACAATGACCACTATTTGGCAGATGATAGACAGAGAGATGCCCGCTATGACGTCAGCAATGATGATCATTTCTTGAGTCCTTTCGTGATATATGACGGTCAACATCCACCGTGACGACATTGTATTGTTTGGTAGCGGCAATCCCTTGTCTGACGTCACCAGCACCCACTCGATACGATGGGACATGAAGACCGGGATATGGGCTGAGTAATGTATGAAGTAGATGGTTACTATGGCAACGGTGCAGCGTCCTTTGGTAAACACTTGCTTGACTTTGAATGGAGACACCACACAAAGACATCTCTCCATAGCCAGCAGTGCTGTGATCCAACAGGACACGAGATAGGCGATGTAGCGAGTCCAGGTGAACAGAATATCCTGGATGGAGAAAAGATCGACGGGATTTTGAGGGTAAAACGTTGTTGTGAGGTAACAGATGCATACAAGCAGTCGCAGAAATGCCACCAAGAAATCTGTGAGGGAGAGAGCGAAAAGTCCGACCGCCATACTGTCTCTGAGACCAAGTCGCCAGAAAATCACTATATTTAAAAGATTATTTACTGTGCCAAAAATGGCCACGACTCCATGGAGTATGCTAAAGATATAAACACTTAGGTACATCATGATATCATCATTGATTATAGGAACATCGCTGTTGTCATCTATAGTGGAAATCCTACTCTCTGCAGGTAAGCTGGTCATCTCGGACAAGTCATTCTCAGGCATCATGGTCAAGGCAAATACATGTTGCTCAGAATTATGCGCAGTCATCTGGGCCAAATTTCCAACACAGTTACTATGTGGATGTTTTCAAGTAGGGTAGCTACCACACCAAAAGTGTCAGTTTTTGTCTTTTATAACATCCCGTAAGGTAATGTTTGCATCAACGATGCCTGCTTCAGAGCAGTATGGTTTCCTATTGCATGGCCGGTAAATGTCTTTTTTTTTTTTCAGTATAGGAAATAACATCGCCTACAAATTATTGCCATTACTGTTCATTCGTTTGATGTTCATTGCAAACAACATTGTCTGATGAGGTGTCTTTTTCTATGAAACGAAGGGAATACTTAACAAGTAATCATCAACAGGGCTCTATTATCGAATGTCGCTCGACACACCAGTATCAGTTTAACTACACTGCCATGAAAGCAGTTTAAAAAGATGGAATATTTGCTTAGTCTGGTGTACTAAGTAAATATGCTTGTTACACTCGTTACAAAATATGACCAGTGCTGTTCTTTCTAAGTGTCAAGAAAGGGCCGATTTGCTCAGACTGATTCATTATACTTTACATAATTATATGAATTACCTTTCAAATAACAAACAACTGGGTAGCAAAGATACTTGTCCTATAGAACCATGGTATTTTTGCATAAACTATCATTTCTTGATCGTCAATAAACTCGTTCTAAAAACCCTGATACGAGTAGCAAACTTTCTGTGACACACTTGGACTAATTTAGTATAACAATACGCAATGTGAAGATAGAGGGATTTTCCAAGCCAATGGTCTCAGGCTAAGTGAAAATCACATACATAATTGGAATAGGCTGATGTAAAGAGTAATTACTCTGTTTTGAGTAATCTGGAACATGACGACCACACTGCCTGTGATGAGCAAATAGACAGGATCG
>JBCEWB010062843.1:0-13601 GCA_039654565.1 Peronia peronii
ATAGATAGATAGATAGATAGATAGATAGATAGATAGATAGATAGATAGATAGATAGATAGATAGATAGATAATATTCCTTCTTTAATCGGGTTCTCTTTCACAGTTGAATCCTCCTGAGTTTATATAATAAAAATCTTTTGATTTGACACTCTGCTTCTCTTTTAGTGCATGAAACGTAACTGGATCGCCAGAGAACAGATTGCTCTTGGTGTTATCATTATTATTATTATCATTATTGTCATTATTTTTATTTTATAGAAAGGTCTGATATTTAATTAATACATTAAAGGAGAAATAACATTCCGGAGACTCTATCTATTATAAGCTGGATAAACTGGTGAAACTGCCAAATTTTTTAACCCGGCAAGTTGTCATGGCAACAAAGAAATCATATAATTATTATAATTAGTACTAGTATTACCATTTACATTATATTGTTGTTTTGTTGTTGTTGGTATTATTATTATTATTATTATTTTAGGAAGATAAACGGAGCCTGTGTATCCTCCTGACCCATTCTATTGTCATAATACTGGGTTTCATAAGAATGTAGAACCCATAATATGCAGCGCTAATTTGCCTTGTCTCACGGCCTCGGGTCACCGCATACTTTCTCCTCACCCAGAGGAGGCAATGATGTGTCTAAAGGGCCACAGTCAGCACTCCCTCTCTATTTGCATAGTTATCACCTCACTCGACAGCCATCTCGCTACTCGTCCGGCCATGGCCTGGAGCACGTAGGCCTCCGAATTATGACTACCACGGTGAGCCAAGTTACAGGAGAAAGTCACTCTCGCTCTTTTTCTTTGAAACAAATTTGACTGAATATTCTTATAATTCGTTCTGTACTGAACATGTGATTCTTTATTGTGATGATTTTTTGTATTGTTTTTGTTTATTTGTTTCCTGCTTTGTTGCTTGTTATTAGTGCATTTATTTGTTTATCTGTTTGATTGTTTGTTTGTCTCACATGTTTCAAGGTAAAAGAGCAGACTCAAGTTTTGCTTTGTTTATATACAGTGAGGCTAGCAAAGAGAAGAAGAGATTTAGAAGAACGAAATAATGAAAATTAAAGGCATATTCTGAGGCATCATTCCATTAGCTGATGAGACTATACTATGTTGTGTATGTGTGTGTGCATGAAGAAAGCATAAAATATCACCGGATCTATGGATATTTGGTTTCAATAAAAGATAGAATGTAATCAGGAAAGGCGATGAGGGAATGGCATCATAAAAACTGATCACAGACATATTTAAGATCATTTACTGAATGGCTGCTCATTTTTATGTTATAATCTGATAACACCAAATATAATTCCATTTCTACATGTATATAGCAGATCAACAGTAGAGGCAAGAAATTTTCATTCAGATCCAAGAATGTGTCTTCTTGAAATTTGCCAACAGAATAAGAATATATGTATCTTCCTGTATAAACATATAATAGCTTGGGGATAGAATTTCCATCCAAAAAATGCGTTAAAAATTGACTTGTATTTCTCCAGGGACGTTTCATCCGAAATTTACTTTCAGCACAACTGTGTACCCGTTCAGTTCAAATTACGGTCATCGAAGAGCATCCCATTTAACTGGCTCTACCCAATTTGCTCACTCTAAGCCTGAGAGAGACAGTGCCATTTTCACAAAATTCGCCAGTTTTCTGCCAGTTAGATAAGCTCTCTCAAGGAGAAAAAGTCTTCCATCCTGCCAATAGGATAATAGGGTCGACTTTCCAGTACGAGGTCGCCATTGTTCTAGGCACCAGCGTCTCTGTGTCCCCAAAGACCGCTAACAAACCGCCCGCGGTCTCCGGAATCTATTATCAATGCTTTTCCATTGATCCAATTTTGTGTTCTCTCCTCCAATGTGTTCCTAGTTGGCCATGTCATCTGGACTAGGAATCGATTCTGTCCAGCCCTCGTCAAGTACTCGAAATCTTTCACAAGCAACTGAATAATTGTTACAACAAAACAAATCCTCAGCTGTGCGTCTGTGACATTTTGTGACACATCCTAACAGTGAGTAATTCTGTAACATAGTATGTAACACATATCAGTATAAGACACAGATTAGTACAGGCCAATCATAAACTGCTTAACAAGGTATTACACCAGTTTTGCTAATTGGAACCAATCAAACACGTCTGTCCTCCTCAGTTCGTGATGCATCGAAGTTAATGCGAAAAATCTGTCAAAATGTGAATTATTCCTCATTTCCTTGCTGTCCTATATCTTGTTTGTCCTTGTCATTTTGTACATCACGCCGTTATGTTTTTTAAATGGTTATGATGACCGTCTATGTAGCCGGCGTTTGATTTATACATTGTGTGAGCGTTTAACATGCTCTTTTTTTTCCTTCTAGTTTGTGCCTTTTTTTTCCAGAGCATAATAGCTAAATTAAATGATAAATTACAGAGCTCTCAGTATTGTGCAAGGTAATAATTTATAGATATGATAAAATATCTCCTTCTCTTTCATTTTGAACTGTTAATTACAATTACAGTGGGATTATCTTTGACGACAAATGGCTCAGAGAGAGAGAGAGAAGGAGAAGGGGAGAGAGAGATAGGTAGAGACAGTGAAAAGAGAAGGAGGAAAGAGAAGAAATAGAGAAGAAATGTGAAAGATAGAAAGCGGAGCAAACCGGGAGTTAAGGAATAATACAGATGCTACATCTTTTGGGCACATAGATCGATTTGAGAGGGGAAACAAGTGTTTGAAAAGCCATGTATTCGGTGTATCAAATTGAAAAACAATTGCGATATCGATGTGACCCACAGTTCTTAAATGGTCCACATGTAGAAATGCCAGCGTGTGTGTACACGAAATGGTGTGCTCGTCCTGTCAGGGCAAACACTGTGCCGTAGCCGGGTGTCCTATCCTATGTGTGTTCTGTGTTCTGTATACATTATTCTTTCAAAGGTGGAATTATTCCAGACAATATTGTTACTGTATCACATTTCACAGTGTTTCACGTGCCAGCTAGCCAGAGAAGTGACAACTGAAGTTCTTCAATTGCTACGTTCCGTCATTTTAAATCACTAATTCTGCATTCACAATGCTACTTTACCAATAATTGGCAGTTTTCAAATATAAGTAATCAAAACTCCCTGGGTTCTGAAGAATAATGATTATATCTACGTATGTTTTCAAGTCTATCAAATCCTTTGTTCTCTTTCTTCTCAGATTGCCAGCTCTTTTAATCATTTCAGTTATTGTTGTGAGGCAGTTTTCTCCGAATCGACAACCAGTTTATTATCATGTCTTTCGATTTTTTCATGTCGACCAGCCATAGCTTATTTCCAACTTGTCAGCTCCATAATTCTTATTTATTTTCATATTTTATCACATTGCCACCTAATTTTCTTCCCCCGTGCCAGTCAGTACTTTGCTGGTCTCAGTTCACCCTTTTTCTTTTAACTGTCCAATAGTTTTTCTTCAAAAACGGCATTCCGCTTTACCACCGTATAGATCCCATTCGTCCAAATGTGCCAGCGTTACTTCATGCTTTGTTTCTCTCAGTCAACTCAACTGCCTTTTCCTGCAGTATTTAATAGCCTGCATGGCTGCATGAAAAAAAAAGATCAAAACTTGATAACATTCAATTCATAATGAACCCACCGAACAAAAGGAGTAATGTAGAAATACGACCGCCCATGTCGACATCAGATCCCGGCACTTCAATAATAGATTTATACTTTGAATGACCTACAATTTATCTGACAGTGAATCAGGTTCTAGGCATCTTTTCTGTCTTCTGATGATGCGTCCATTGACTACTCTACAACACACCATCCGTTTCGCCCACGCACTTGTTAAAGCCAAGAGGAACTCACGTACAGAGGACAGCGCTGTCAATCTCATCCAATATTTATTTGACCCGTGGATGCAGATCAACTTTTCCATCGCCCTGTGTGTCCTGATGACTGATTATTCCGGCACATTGTGAGAAATTTATGTTCGGGGGGAAAAAAGATACGGACGTTAACACGATGATCAATTATCATTCAGTTGCAGCTGAAACATAACATGAACCAGGAACATTTAACAGTTCTAAATTTCACAAAATTTACGCATCACAGACAATACCAAACTACATAGAAGGCGTTGCTAGGCGCCTGATTCGTTTTGCCATTTCGCAACACAAATTATGTGAATATAGTTGCAAATGGAAAAAATAAACAAAGTCTTACAATTCGATCATCTAGCTTGCTTTCACATATATTCCAAATCAATAATCACATAGCCAGTTTAAGATTAAATAGCTGAATCCAGAGAGAGTGTAAGTGTTTCAGTTGTCTTAATTCCGAACTTTACAGATGAAAGTATGACAAAAGGTCTTGACTTTCTGTTCCTTGATTACATCATTTTATGCTGCACCTTCTTTACAGCGATATTTTCTTTTTTTTTTTTTTTTCGTCACAGGAGATTGATTGATTGATTGATTGATTGATTGATTGATTGATTGATTGATTGACTGATTTTTTGGCAGATATTTTTTGCCACAGTGTGAACTTGAGTGACACAAAGGAAAATGACAAATGTCAGTTTTCAAAGTATCGCATGTAATGATATAATACGCGACTATTACATATATAATACTATAGCTGGTATCAATAGTGTCATTGTGGACATTGCTTACCTAGGGACATTGTACTTTTACAGTCAAATAGTCTATTCTCACCATACATGGATCACGTCCGTAAAGTCCCAGCAAGACGACGCTAATAGCACTAGGCCAACATAATGGCAAGGAAATAACAATATTTTTATAAGAGATCACTACCAAAGGTACCTATCAATTACATGTGGTGAGCAATAGAAGACAGGAGTGCGGCCTTGATACTGCAAACAAACGCTCATGTGGCGCAGCCATTTCAGCACCACCGACGAAACTTAAGAAATAATTCTGATCCTCTTTCCAGAAGAGACTCAGTTTCCTCTAAAGTTTGTGTCAAGTTGTGCTTGATCACATTAGTGCATTACTGTGTCCCACACTGATCTGAGGTCAGTGTTTTGAAAAGAATGACCTAACGCAATTATGTGCAGGTCGGTTCACAGCTGGCTATGTGGAGATCAATGGGAAACTTTCTGGGAAAATCTTGTAAAATTTCGAAAGTAGGTAAGCCTTAGAGGTTCTGATGAAGCTGGCATATATATATCACATTAATTATTTTCATTATTGTTATCTGCATCCACCTGGCTAGAATTGATATTATAAAATAACAATGTAGATTTATAACTCGCACCCACTCTAGGCAAGAAAAAAGATGCAACACCACCAACAACAGCAAGTATTTGTAAACTGATTAGGAAAGAAAAATTGAACAGCTTGTTTTCACTATAAACCTTCAGTTTCTTTTCTTCCTATTGACAATCTCCAGTGTAACAATTGCTGCGGTTCAGTTCACAAAAGATAGTGTTTGTTATGGCTTGGAAATTCAGAAAGCTAACATTACATTACAAGGAGCATTACACTAAGGCGTCCATAGTGTAGAATAGGGTTTCCTTTATCAACTTAAGTTTCCTCCGAAATAGAGACACAAAGACAGCGGTCTCAGGTCCTCTTGGGGAAGCAGTGCAAAGAGGCCGGAATGCAAACAACCATGCATGTGCCTGTGGTATGTCTCTTGGCTCGAGCCCTGGTTTCGGGGAGGAGACCCAAAAGGGCTGTCAGGAGCCTGGCACTAGGCCACTGGTGTGGGCTGCGAGATCGAAATTTGTCAGTGAAATATGAAATGGATCGTCACACTTTCCCTGACTCTGAAAATCCGAGTGTTTTATTTCAACCAAAGTGCTTAGTTCACAAATTCCATTACTTTAAGAAAAGCCAAGGAATTCTGTGTAATTACAAAATAGAGGCTTGCTGACTATCGAAAATGCAAAATACTTCCAGACAGTTTCAGCTGGAGTTTTCTTGCTGAAGAGAATGTGTACACGGCGTCGGACTCTTAGCACTAGTAGAAATGGGCCGCTTTTACTATGCCTGCGTCCGGCAATTTTCATCAACAAAGCTTACGTTTCAGTGATGAAGGTAGGAAAGTGACTTTCCTAGGCAAGATTGGGAGTGGGGGGGGGGGGGGGGTGGAAACAAAACAAAACCATTTCCATACCCAAAAGATACATTGAATTGCCACTCCGCAGTGTTTTAATGAGTAAATTTCGAGAGATTCCGCTTTTTCAAACAATTATTTTTTATGTTTGAATCTATATGTTCTTGCTTTTTGCAAGATGAAAAGGAGACTAATTAAATGGGCGGTCCTTGTGCTCAGTCCTATTACTTCCCTTTACCAGACACAAGAGGGACTCGACAAACAGTGTAAAGAGGAAAAAAACACACTTCTGCGTTTTTTACTTGAGATATAATCATGAAAATTTTCAAAAAAAAAATATGATGTAAAGAGAATGTTTTCTTCTTACTTTTATAATTTTATCACATTTTTTGACGAGCACTCTTTGGAATGACAAGGTGTAAAGGAATTTTTTCCTCTTTACAATGTTTACTAGAGACCTCTTTGGCTGGGAAAGGGAAGTAATTCGGGTCGTCAAAATGATCTCGCCTTACACGAGTCCCTCTTTTAGGAGGGGCAGATAATCTGCCAAACGATCTTCCATTAGAGGCATTCAGTGTCCATTTGGATGAGGGCAGAAATAGCATATGAAATTCTGATGTGTTCTGTACGGAGGTAGCAAACCTCTGTAAGTTTTGTTTTTTTATCTTACTGTCTTTTTCATATGCAGCATAGACTAAATGTTCATTGGTGCACAAATTATGCTTAGATAACACGTCCATGGGAAGGAAGAACTTAGGAACAATATGAATGGTGTAGGAAGTAAAGATCACATCAAAAGCCGACAAGAATGTCACAATGTAGGTTTGTAAGGCTAAGATGTTGAAAGAGTAGAGAATGGCAATCGTTGTGAGTGAAAAAAAAAAAGAAACTGCGTTTATGAACTGTTAGTCCCAATGTTTTTTTGTTTAGTTTTGTTTTGTTTTGTTTTTTTTTAACGAACTTCAGAGACCATCAGACCATCATTCTCTAGAAAAGACTGAAAACTTAAGTGGCAATGGGGCTTAAATTCTTATTTATTATCACATAGTCTTATAACTTTGCATACGCTATCAATATAGAATGAAATTTATATTGTGATTAAAACTTGCATAATTTATGCAAATTAGGCATCCAATATGGCCGCCGCAAGGCTTAAATAACACATAGACTTTCATACAGTCCTATGACTTTAAATATCGACCAATACTAATGAAATTTGGTAGAACACATCTTTATATGCTACTTAAGGGTCCCTAGTAAAATGAAATGTGTAGTCATAAAAATGATTTTTTAATGATTTTTTTTTTAATTTTACAATTGTATGCGGAGAGACAAACCCGACCTAATTAAGTATGCATAAATTCTGAAACGCATGAACTATAGATGAGACACACTTGATTCTAGTACCAGCCCTACATAATTTCAAATGGATTGCTCAAATAGATTTTGAGCAATTGTACATCAAAGCAAGCCTCTAGTAGAGAAAAATCAATTCTGAGAAAAAGCCGAAAACAATTTTTTTTCACCTTGCTAGTGTCTTTTATCAACTTCCAGCATATCCCAAGTCCATACAGATGAGCTCTGGTGATTTCCCTGATGGTTTTTTTCTTACTATGTTGCATTCACTTCACTTCATTACTATTCCACATTATATAAAGTTTAGTGGTAAAGTTGTAGTATAATACCCTAGTAACCATGTATAAAACAACTGTTGCTATGGAGCTTGTGAGGGTTCGGGGCGGGGGGAAGGGGTTCTTGGAGTCCCTATTTATAATAAAACTAATACACATCTTGTGATTTTAATGATGAATTCGGGTAGCACAGATTCTAAGCTTTCTTAATAGGTCACAATTTTGCCAATAATACTACCTTAACATGAAAACGACAGTTTCGATCTTATGCTCTTAAGTTGCGGACAATTCATGTGCGTATCACTTTATTCAACGTATATGTTTCCCAGCTTTTTCGGTTTTTACGTGAGCATGTCCAAGTTTAGAGAAGTGGGAAAACACCAGGAAATCCCTTTAGTTTTACTGATGAGTTATTCTTTGTGATCGGCAGTTTAATGCTTTGGACCACGGTAAGTCTGGTCATTTAAAGTGATTTCTTGGGACATTATATCTTGTAACTAATTGAATTATGCGTGATCTGGAGCTATATTCGTAAGAGTATCTTGTACGAAAACCTTATAACGTTCGGTTCAATCCACTGCCTTCTGTGATGATATTACGAAAGGCGTTTGTTATGAAAGTGGTGAAAGGCATTATTACTCATGACTCCAGTCCATTGAGATTTTCTGTCTAATAGAGTTCGATAACTGTGGTGTCTCAGTATTTATTTTTGAGAACTTCTGGTATGTTAACTTTTCTGGCTGTATGCCTGACTTTTTTTCCCAGCGCGTTCAGTTGGATTAATTTTAATCATTATGTTGTGCCCTAAAGAGGCGTCGACGATAGTGGCCAGGGATCTTCAACCCACGTTCTCTGTATTTCTATGTGAGGCAGTATCTACCTTCAACAATATTGCATGTCAGTCTGCCTCTGTAATGTCTCTGTTCTACCTACAATGCCCTCCTCTCTAATGGAACTTTCTATAGAGTGGGCTGACCTGTAACGTCTTTCACGGTCCGCAGTTAAGACAGACTGAATTACTAACGAAGCATTGTGGAGACGTCCCCTGTGGCATCATCTGCCTCCTACAGGGGTCTGGCTTTGCTCAGGATGTAATTATCCTTTGTTTTACCCAGAGATGACTGACAAGATACTGACCGTGGACATCAGTAGTTTCCGGTGCTTTTCTCCTTCTTGGGGGCTGGGGAGTAGAGTGACAATGGGAGCAACGATGAGTGAGGACAAAAGAACTTGGGAAATAAGAAAAACAGACAGTGACCCAGTGTGAACTAGACCCTGTCTTTTTAGGGCTGGTTAAGCAGATATGGAAACAATCCTCATTCAGTTATAGTCCTCCAGTTGTTAAAAAATCGGACTTGAATTTTTTTTTTTTGGTTAAGTTATAATTTCATTTTCTTTCTTGTGTTTGTTGTTCGTGTGTATCTAGTTCTCTGTGTGTGTGTGTGTGTGTGTGTGTGTGTGTGTGTGTGTGTGTGTGTGTTTTGTTCTTTTTCAATTGCCCGGAATCTGCCCTCTTTTTATGGGTAGTCCCAGTGGATGGAGAGGTATTTTGCGAAATATTGTTTGCTTCCAATTTAAGACACCTGTGTGATAAGATTTTTGGTAACGTACTTTAATTTGAGTTTGTAGCAGTGGACTTTTGTCTGAGTTACACCTGAGCGCGGTCCGGATCAGGCAGTTTTCTCTATACCACAGAACGAAAAATGTTTCTTACTCTGTTTCTTACTCTGTATGCATAGTATCCATTGTGTGTATCTCTTCGTGAACTCTATGTCTGACTCTGTCCTAATGATACACTGCATTCAGTCATCTGATTCTCTAAATACACTTGTTTCCAGTACCAAGGAGCAGTTGAGATTTGTCTGAAAGGAAAGTGCGCTGCATGCATCCTTTACTCAAGGATCATAGAATCAAAGAGTCATGATATAGATCGTACAGTGTTTCATCCCGAGTGTAGCTGTTATACAATTTATGACCGCCCAGATACAAATACCGACAAATACTTCACGTTTCTTTGTGATATTAAAATATGTGAAATCAGCTGTTTTGCCACAAAGTCATAGTGAACTGATATGATAAGCGTTAATCGGTAAGTATTCATGATACCTGACTTTTTGGTTCCTCAAACTGTTGTCATCTGACACAAGGAAGTCGACACGGGCAAAATCGCGATTGAGGCGGATCCATTGTCTATTTCTTACATGCTCAGAATTCTGAATTCTTTAGATAAGCCTGTTCATGTTGAGATGACCGAGTGTTGCCTTGAATAAAGCAGACCTACAGGCTCCAGATTATTCCTGCTTCTCGAGTTGTGCAACTCCAGATCTCTTCGTGGCTATAGTTAATCGGACAGATAAAGTTTCTCCTGTAAGTGACATCATACCAGTGCCCAATAACCGTGCATAAGATGTCTGGACAAACTTCTGTATCACTTTTCCCCGTGGATAACAATCATTTCATTCTGAGAAATCGGCCCTGAACTTGTTTAGGTATAGGGAAAAAACGGTCTGGAAATAATAAGAGCTTGATTAGATACGAAAGCGAACTCATAGCAGGAGAATCCGGGAAAAACAAACAAAACAAAAAAAAACCACACACACACAAAATAATCAATAATTCTCGGAAATCCAGAAAGAAAAGTTCTTCAGTTTGGCAGTTCATTAGTCCAGAGAAATAGAGTTCCGGAGTTATAGAAAGTGGTGTTGTGGTTTCCTGTTGAAGACCTAGTGGAGTTGCAGCTGGACTTTCAAAGATGTTTTCAAACATCAGACTGACCCTGGGTAACAGAACTGTCTATGGAGCTTTGTCAGAGGTAAGAGTATTGCTGTTACTATTCTTGTTGTTGTTGCTGCTCATAATAATGATAGTGATGATGATGATGATGATGATGATGACGATGCTAGTGATGATACAGCAATATCCTATTTATGTTTTTTTATTTTTTTATTTGTTGTGCCGATGGAGAACGAAAAGGGGTTCGAAAGTTTGGCCACTGCCATCTCATTATTCAATTTTTGACAGATCGATGTAGCCTAATTTTTAACATTTTCTTGTAATCACTCACTGAAAACGCTGTTCAAAGACAATGCTAAGTGCGAGATCCTTTTGTCTCTTCACGAAGATGGTCAGTCACCGCGACATCAAGCATCCATTGATTCATTCGTTTATTTTATTAGATAATATTGCTAATATTGTTCTTCCTGGTGTTATAATTGTCCACGTTTTTATTGCTCTTCATCACGGAAATACTGCTGATGCTGCTGATTGTAGTTTTAGTACAAGAATACCGTTACTATTAATTTCTATATTGTTAACATTATTATTGCCATTCCTGTTTCTTCTCCTCCTCGCCGTCATCGTCGTCGTCTTCCTCATCGTACTCCTCCTCCTCCTCCTCCTCCTTCTTCTTTTTCTTCTTCTTTTTCTTCTTCTTCTTCCTCTTCTTCTTCGTCTTCTTCTTCTTATTATTATTATTGCTAATACAAGTCAAGAACATGCTAGTGTTGGAATGAGAGTTTTTTTTTATATGTAAATTTACAAAAAATAGCTAAGAATAATTCCTAACGAAAGTCAGTTACAGTGAGGACTGCGCAGGGAATAGAAAACGTTACTTATGAACTTCGTATAATTGTTATCAGTTTAAGTGCTGTTGTTTGATATAGAGTTTGGTAAAATAAAAGGGACAAGCCTGGGCTGACATGTAATTTGTGTTTCCGTAGATAACTTTTATACAGACAGGACTGCCGAATACGTTGACGTTATGTTCTCTCTCGCCTTCAGCCATCTGTGGAAGGCTATCTTGCCTGCCGAACGATAACAACACACTCTTTATACTTTTTTCACCAGATACCAAAAAAAATCCTTCCTCCCGTCTCTCTTTTTCCATTCCTTCATCTCCTCTCCCAACGCAAATATTCACAAACATAAACGCATACGTCGAGCACACCTGTCCTTACATTACTAGCACTCATCTACACAACACTTTCTGCATGCCACTGGCCACCTGCCCTTTCCCTCCCCCCCCTCTTCCTCTTCCCCTCTCTCTCTCTCTCTCTCTCTCTCTCTTTCTTTCTCTCCTCCCTGTGTGACTGTAGTGGTCAGTGTGGTATGTAGGGTCTCTACAGTGGGCTTTTGCAAGAATCATTCAGTGATTTTTGTATGCTTGAACATCTATAGAAGCCTGCAACTTTATACCACCCTGGCACAGAACTATGTGAATCAACATGATCACATGCTGGTATGTGTAATACTCTGTGCATAGAAGGCAATTTTTGTCGAATGCCCATATCGCACAAAAAACCCATGTGTGAGCGATGTTCTCTCGATTACGCGACCGACTCTGAAACAGATTCACTGCGTGTGACGTCATGGATCCGGTAGTTATTGTCAACCATTTTGAGTTTTCAAGCAAGTTACCTCAAAGTCGACGTACAGTGCTGTTTAGATTTAGATCTAGAAATTGGTCTCGCACATCCAGCTTGCCACAAGACCAGCTAACAAAACAGATGTAAAGGACTTGCTAATTATCACTTATTTGCGACGCACTGGTGTTGTAAGGGTCTTTGATATTTATTTTTGCTGCATATATATATATATCTGGCACTGCAAGTTGAATTCAAGCAAATGTTCTTCTTCAGTCATTGTTGCCATAGCAATTACCCCCTCAAAATGGCGGAGATTAAAGTAAACAAGCACTCTCAGTGAATACATACGTCATAAGCGCCACTACTATTTCACTGCACAACTGTCAGTTTCATATTTTTTGTTTTGCCCATCGACGATGGAATGGCGTATCTTAACTTATATAAAGATGTAATCATTAAATTGGCAGTGTGATCTGACAATGTTTAGAAACTTAACCATAAATCGCTATTAGATCTTCAGTTTGCATGCAAATTTTGAGGATTTTTTTACTGCGGGGTGTCTGCACAATTATAATGTTTCAATTTTTGGATTACACGTGCTATAATTATGTAGACTATTGTTCCACTTGAAATGAAAAATCGAAATAGTAAAAGTGAATTGAAGGCATTAGACGGGAGTGAATTAGTATTAGTAAAAAAAATATTTAGTTGTATTATTGTTAGTACCATTATATACTACTGTTTTTATTTTTATAAATATTTAGTAATTAAAATTGGACAGCATTGGAATGAAACGCCGTGGATGGGAGCAGCAATAGTATGAATGAACCATTCACCAGAACATATCACCGATCAGCTTATGTCGTTGATGTACGTGAATGTTTGCTCATCGAATCCACTGTAAAGTCTTTGTTACTTTTATGTGCCACTCAATAGTGATCACATCATTTATTTCTGGCAAGACTACTAAGATATTCCTATCCTTTCAGAATTTCTAATCAGTTTCACCTGTATAGTAGAACCTAAGTTGTATTAGTTTTAGTTACCTGATGATTATTTTAGCATCTCAACCGCGAGGCCTCATCTTTACACACTTTAAGCGGTCCCTATCAAATCCTCACTGTCATACTATTGTGCCCTTTGCCTCTTCGAACCTGTTGTTAATTTCATAGTCCTTTAATTTTGCAGTCTGTCTATCCTCAATATCTGATGACTTCATGTTATACTTTATCGGTCCCAAAGTCTCTATGCTGTGACGCTCATTTTAACAGTTAAGTAGAGGCTTTGCCCTCTATGCTACGAAAGTTTACTCTGTCGTTTTGGTCTCATTTTTCTATCACGACTGTTGAGCTGGACCATTTGAAACGGCATGCATTATGACTGACACTTTTACAATCTGAAATGAGTAAAGCAGAACATTTACCAGATTTGTTATATATCTCTCTCTTCCTAAGCCTGATGTTTTCTTGCTCTCTCCTCTCTCCCTCTCTCCCTCTCTCCCTCCCTCCCTCCGTCCATCCATCCATCCATCCATCCATCCATCCATCCATC